>JAAAKB020106811.1:0-12980 GCA_010014835.2 Apostichopus leukothele | reverse complement strand
TGAATTTGAGTTTCTGTGATAGCGTGCTTGAAATGTTGTCCGCCCGTCCTCCCAGAAAATTTGAATCTAACACTGTCTTACGTTGATACGCGACATCAGTGCGGCACTTTGGTCAGAATCGATCAGATCTCACTCTAAGCTACGGCTGTGATTCAGAAAATCTCTCAGATAACAAATTTCTGAATAACATTTAATGAAGGAACGTTTTGACTATCCAAAAGATTGCTAACTTGCAACTTCCCCGGGAAATTTCCATCTAAATCGCTAATAATAAGCGTCTCTGCGACCCCGAAACGAAGTGCCGCGATGATGTCACCGTCGCTCATCATTCTCCACTGTTCAAAATATATCAGATTAAGTTGGCGCGAGGTTCAAAAATTCACTTAGAACTCCCAAATTATAGAATGAAAACTCCCTGAACTAGGACTGTGGCGATGAAAACATGGAGTTTTTTTCATATGCCCAATAGACAGCCACTAAAGAATTACTTAAGTTGTGCGCACTCAGGGTGCCATTCCCATTTTCCAAATTATATCAAGCCCTGCATTGTATACACTTTAAGAAGGTTTGAGATCACAAGACTAAATTTTGCTATAAAGATGGATATATAACCAAAATTAAAGACCAAAATTGAATTTTATTTTGCTAATTAGAAAGGAAATCTGTACCAAGACTGTATTATGGGCCATAAAAATTAATGATAACATTAATAATTTGAAGGAAGAGAAGAAAATGGAATATCTAACTGAATAGTTGCTTGTTTTGCATAAATTTGTGTTCCATTTCATTTCAGCAGTCCTACAGTTAGCAAGTGGTCATTACTATGGCATTGAAATTGGAAAATTTGCCGTTGAAGATTCCACTCTGCTGGGAGCAAGAGGAACAGTCTATGCTGTGGATGAGTCCAAAATCTTCATAAAAGGGTTCACTTTTGATGGAAACCAATTTGGCACAGGTAAGAAGCCTTGGTTAATTGTAAGCAACAGTTGTGAGCTAATTTCCTAAGTATTAACTATATTATCCTTGTTGTTTAACCTTGAATATATATATATGCAGACATCTTTTGTCCGGATTCTAAAAATAATCTGGATCCAATCATTCATAATAGACACGGCACAATTAATGTATTGTTACTTCAGCACAGTGTTTGCATGCAGCTCCATTAATATAATAATGGTTCTATTGTTGCAAACGAAAAGCACAGTTTGACTTTGAGTAGATTTTGAAATACTAAAATTAAGACTAGGGGCATGTGTTGTATTCCACATTATCTCCCACATTATAAGTTATAAGTTATTAGTGGACAGGGGGTAGGAGCCGAGGGGGCACGTGCCTCGTCCCCCCCCTCCTACTTTTTCAAAAATAGCAAATGTGCCCTACTGGCAAATAATATGTGCCCCTTTGATGAAGAACAGTCTTTTGCATATCTTAAGCCTTTGTTTTTTTGTATTATTTTATTTGAATTATTCACATTCACCATAATAGTATGATAGCATACTAATACATCATATTTAAGTGATATGGCCGATGTGTCCATTGTTGGACTGCAACTATAGAGAAGGGCCTTTGTCTGTACAATCTAGCTCTACTCTTAGCTGATCCAGGGCATTATCAGTCCACTGTTGAACTGCAACTATAGAGGAGGGCCTCTGTCTGTACAATCTAGCTCTGCTCTTAGTTGATCCAGGGCATTATCAGTCCATTGTTGAACTGTAACTATAGAGGAGGGCGTTTGTCTGTACAATTGAGCTCTACTCTTAGTTGATCCAGGGCATAATCAGTCCATTGTTGAACTTTAACTATAGAGGAGGGCGTTTGTCTGTACAATTGAGCTCTGCTCTTAGTTGATCCAGGGCATTATCAGTCCATTGTTGGACTGTAACTATAGAGGAGGGCCTTTGTCTGCACAATTGAGCTCTGCTCTTAGTTGATCCAGGGCATTATCAGTCCATTGTTGAACTTTAACTATAGAGGAGGGCGTTTGTCTGTACAATTGAGCTCTACTCTTAGTTGATCCGGGGCATTATCAGTCCACTGTTGAACTGTAACTATAGAGGAGGGCCTTTGTCTGTACACATCTAGGCTGACTACACAGCATACATACTGCTCAGCCGACGAATATAAGGTCCTTCCCAGTGACAAGGATTGGTTGCTTTACGCAGCAGAGTCATAATCATGCGAGTAATAGAATCACAAAGACAACCCTCCAAGCCATTAAATTCATATTGCACCTGAGACGGAATACAGAAAACTGTCCACAGGAGGTATATGAAAAGACGAAACAAATCAAGATTGCAAACTGCTAGAGTTGCGTCGCCACGTAAGAATACAGCACCACCAATGCTTCTTATATTGGCAGCTGAGGACATCAGATTGTAAATCTGGAGAGAACAGATTAACCTGGGTTATAACAACCATCCTTGTACACATCTCTCCTACAGTGTACATTCTGCAGTGATATACTGGTCATATTCATAGTGAGCTACGTTTTTTGCGAAAACATTAACTGTTCGGACACCCCAAAATGCAAGGATCCTACTGGTTGTCTGAGGGAAAACGAAAGAAATTCTTTAAAAATGTGCCCTGATGTGTGCATTTTTTAAATTGGTTTAATGATTTTTTCTATAAAGTGGTCATATTTATGCTCAGGTAACATGGTGATTTGATACTGTCAGAATTTAGCTAGTACACGTTACACTACAGCTGCAGTTATTCATTGCAAAAGTCAATAATCAGAATACCTTAGCAAATTTTGTGAACAATTTTGTATACACTACTTGGTGCATTTTCATATCTCACTATTGCAAAGTTTCTAAGCAACTGAAATGTTTGCATGAATTTAGTGTGCAGATATATATTCTTATGAATTTAACATGCATGCCCTGTAGGTATCTGAAATTCAAATTCAACATTAATGCTTTAAGCACCTTTGCAACGTTTCGTTTAGATGCCCATTTGTCACTGGTCGGTCAGATGCACCAGATGCAACATGGATGATCATTCCTGATGAAATGGGGACGTGAGTGGTGAAGTTATTGTGTTAATTGTGGTGGTTTCAAATGGTGAACATAAGGGGCACAATTAGTACTTCAAATATTGGGAGTCATAAAACACACAATTTGCTAAATTGCTAATTATAAGTACTGTCCACTCTTCCTTCGTCTTAAAGCCCAGTTATGCGCATTATGTCATAATCATGAACGAACTGATCCTTTTTTTTTGCACTTTCTTCCCGAACAGCTTTGCCCATTTGTAGACATCGAGTGAATGAAAAATTCAAACCAAAACAACTCCCTTGCTTTGTTTTTATTTTGGTCGAGATGAAAATATTAATAGGAGGCAGGTGCAGGCAGATGTATTGACCTCTCAGGTCGTATCCGTGCATTAGATAATATGCGTTTAAAGGACACATGTACCACAAAGACATGAGTCATTAGTTGCTTGCCTTGCACAGTGAAGTCCAGCAAAAATTGTTTACTGTGTAGGCTAGGTTGTTTTTAATAGTTCATTTACTGAAGTCAAAAGGTTTGCCACTGCGCATGCATCGGACTTATGCTTTAGCACACAGACACTGAGTTGTCTTTGTTTGAAGTAAATTCATTCACTTGACCTCAGCCAATGAGCCAAAGTTTGGCAAAAAAAGTACCTCATCATGATTATGTGATTATTTTACAACACTAAAGTACCTAACAAAATGACTTTCTAGAATGTCAAGATCACATGTGCATGATTATAGGGCTTTACATGCTTCTGTATGCAACCTACACAGATAATCAATTCAAATTTCATATTTCTTTCCACAGTTCAAATTTTGAGCACATTTTGGCACAAGTGTGAATACATTTGCAAATTAACAGGACAAATCCATTTAATCTTTTAGCACAAGAGCTAGGGTGGTTTCTCATAGACTTTGTAATGCCTTAATAAATTGTAACTTTAAGTACTGTACAATAGCTATCATAGCTACAACAGCTGTATTAATGAAGGCAGAAAGCATGTTACAATGTCAGACTTTATGGAACTATTCACAGATATAACATGTATACAGTAACCAATACCTTTTTGCAAATTTTGTAGGAATCCTAACCACTGGGGAAAATTGACGAACACAGCTTTTTACAATCTCTCATATATTAGGATACATGATGGCATAAAAGGTGTGTCATATATGCTTGGACTTTCTCTTACCGCAAGGCTTCTTTATTCCCAATTTTGCTTCTGTTGTACATTTTTTTTACTTCTAACAGTATGTAACACTGAATAATAGCTTTAAATGTGGTCTATAGCAGGCATGTCGATCGATCCAGCGATCAAATCGAAAAGAACAGAAAATGAGTGAACGGGCAAGAAAACAGCTCAGATATGGATATATAATCAGCTTCAATCAATGCATCTTTCTCTTCCATTCTGTGCTGTCGTTTTAAAAAAAAAAATGCTGATGTACTTTCTTTACTAATTATGGTCCTATTTAATGGGGTTAAAGGGTGCACTTTTTAATTTTTTTTTATTTTTTTATGTCATATTTTTGGTTGTTGTATTCCTGTGCTGGGGTTTTCTCTGGTTGGGCTTTCCATAGGGCATGTGCCCATATCGGACCTTTGACCTGTTATGTTATGTTAAATGGAATGTTATGTACGTTCTTGCTTCTTGATGGAAGTGCAAAGTTCTCTGCTTATAATTGTTATATAGAGTACCTGTCAGAACATTTCATGGTAAGTTTATGTATAAGTCATGTTGTGTTGACTCCACATTTTTTACGTGCATAACATAAGTGAAAACGTCTGCAAAATAATATACTAGAGGAGTAATTATTATACAAATTATTCCTAGATATTGAGGTAGGTCAAATTTTTCAGTTTTAAAATGTCCTGTTGAGTGTAAAGAATTGTACGGAAGCTTAAAAGTGCCATCAACATAATTAGAAAACTTTGCCCCAATAAGTCAACATTTTTCAGTAAATTCTTTAGATACCAGGATAATATCTTATCAAAAATCAGAAAATGTTGGATTGCTCAGTTGCTGCAACTGAGCAATTGAACATTTTTCTGCAAAATGTTTAATTGACAACTTATCAGATCTCGTCAATTCAAATATTGTCTGCAAAATGTAAAATTGTTCACTTCATTCCAACTGAGCAAGTGAACTATTTTCTTCAAAATGTTTAATTGACAAATTATCATATATCGTCTATTCAACAATTTTCTGCAAAATGTAAATTTGTTCACTTCACTCCATCTGAGAAATTGATCGATTTTCTGCAAAATGTTTAATTGACAACTAATCGTATCTCCTCAATTCAACATTTTTCTGCAAAATGTTTAATTGTTCACTTCATTCCATCTGAGCAATTGAACAATTTTCTGCAAAATGTTTAAATTGACAACTTATCGTACGTATCTCGTCAACTCAACATTTCTCTGCGAAATGTTCAATTGTTCACTTCATTCCATTTGAGCAATTGAACAATTTTCTGCAAAATGTTTAATTGACAACTTATCGTGTCTCAACAATTTACTGAAAAATGTTGGCTTATTGGGGCAACGTTTTCTTATGTTGATGGCACTTTTAAGCTTCCGTAAGTATAATCCCAACCAAATGTGGAGGAGAAAGCCCTTCGCCATCTTGTTTGTAGTGGAAGTTTGAATTCGAAAGTGAAGTCAAATGATTTGGTGAATATGTTTTCAACTGCATATGCAGCGGAATATACCCGCGTAATGTGTAACAGACATGTACGGTACGCCGCGTAATGTTTAACAGTGTAATGTCCGTAATGGAAGTACCGGATTGTATAACAAACAGTTCTGAAGTTTAATCACTGGTCTCTTGATCAGTTGCGACAAGAGCCAGGTCGGACCACGGTGACAATTATACCACCTGTCCTCCTTTTCTTTGAATATTCATATATTCTAATTAGCATAATTTTATAAACATGAGACTACGTTATTCTTAATTACATAGCATACTTTCCCTGGCCTTTTCTTAACTTGTCCCACGTAGACCCCCGGGCTGTAGTCCCTCTGATCTCTCCTATCCGGCATGGTCATGATAAACGCAATTCACATACATATCGAAGCATCAAAATTAACTGATTATTTAGTGTAAACTTTCTCCTAACCAAAGATGATCCTAGATCAGATATGACTATAGGCCAGTATACTGTTTTGACGCACAATGTAGCATAGGCTTATATAGGCTACATAGTGGATACAACGTTATAACGTAGTAACACCATGTATACGGTAGGATACTGTGTAACGTATCACATCCTGCTCAATAGTAACATTGGATACCCACTGAATGTTTTGCCCATTATCACAGTAGATGGATTCGATTGGATGTAATGTAAACAGGGCGTACAATTGGTAACTTGTATCAGTCGTTCAGAAAAGAAATTCAATGATCAATTAGATTAACTTGCCGTTCTTTCAAACTTGGAACGAATTTTTCGCCGAGTGACAACAATTTCCAATAGAACTCTGAGAATCTTCCATGCAAATGGAAAGGCACTTGAGTTACCATATTATCGTAGGCAAATATCATACATAAGGTATATCTTTATAAACACATGAGTGGCTATAGTATAGAAAAATGTATGATATATTTATATCAGAAAAACTACATATCAAAGGACAAAGCTGAAAAGTTTGGTCGACCTCTAGGAATATGCAAGACTATAGTGGAGAAGGAAGTCGGGTACCAATAAGGGACTAACTCGTATCCTCGACCTCTCCCCACTCCCATACCCCTCCCCGCCCACCTTCACCTCATGTTCACACAAGTTGCTCGTGGCAACACTACTAGCTGTACGCTATGCGTGAACCTCCGCCGCTTAGAACATCACGTTGCATTGATCAAAGAAGCTTCCATCTGATGCTATAAAAGATTGTTAACGTAAACCCATATCTCACTGGTGACAGTGGGAACTTCTTGAACAATATACCGTTACCACTGGTGTATGTTACAATATCTCATTCAAAATTGAGTAATAAATAACAGGTTTTAACTTATTTCCCATACCCTGCATTTTGTACATAATTTCAGTCGAAAAAGAAAAGGGACTGATAAGAATAGGATTGATAAGAGAACGAAAGAGAGAAAGCAACTGATCAGGATTTATCTACAAGTTCGGCTCTTTTTTTGCAGGTACGGGAGTGGTCCGTGTGTAATTAATTACCCTTTACTTTATCGACGAAAGTTAGAGAGCGCTACCTTATCTGATGGTGTGCATTCACGTACTATAGCTTCTCATCCCATCATAAGCCTTATAATAATTGTCATGAAGACCCACTAATTTGTTTCTGCGACAAACTCTGTTGCAAAAATGTGTTTGATTTCCTTACTAGGCATTTCTGTAACAGCATTTAGCATTGTATACCTCGTGTCTGTATAGATCTGATGTTTGTGTGTTCTATACTTCTTCTTCCAAACTTAAATGGGTTTTCATCTGGTTACATTTTACTGCCGTTGAGTGTTAATATTTCTGACGCATTGGTGGAGAGGTTTATTCAAATAAATTTAAAAAAAAATAAATAACAAATATGAAAGTAGGGATGGATGAATGGATGGACGAAAGAATGAATTGAATGACTTTTCAGATGATGTGAGAGATCAAAACAATATATAATAATGTATGCTAATTTCGCATCGTCCATAGGTCAACAATTTTTTTTGTTTGTAAAAGCTGTACTACGACGATTACTTATCACATAAACTTTGAATTATATGATAGATTAAAAACAAATAGGTGTGATAATTGTTTTTCCAAGCAACAGGTATACGGTAGATAAGTTATACTGAAATAAATATAGATTGATAACGTGGAAACAATATAATACTTGCACTGAAATAAAGTTTCTCATAATTTGATGATATGTTGTACTATAGCAGCAGGCACTTTTGATTTAATTTTCGCATCCAGCCGTAAAGGAATGTAAACGTTATCATGTCAGAGAAATCATGTTTTGGTTAAAAATTTCAGGCAGTCATAAGGGTTTGAAATGTTCAAAACTTAAATTTCACCCCGCGGTTCCTCCTATAGGTGAACGATGTCATGATGTGAGCGGTAGTTGTACAGCTACACGTAGACCCGTGTATAGCACGAAGTTGCTTGTTGCAATATCCTAGTTTCATCATTGTACTCGGTTAAAAGCGGATAGGTCTCAACAGATGGAGAATCGTCTAACACTGACGGTACAATATTATTTTACAGGGTGCAGTCAGTAGCATGAGGTAGACACGTTTTCGTAACTTGCTTCCTTGATTAACCTTCTTCAGAGCTCTTGTTGTGGTATTGCACACGGGTGTCACGTACTTAAAACCCCGGGAAAGATACAATTTAATGTACACCTATGTAATGGTTTGTCGAATTTGCTACTGCACTACTCATTGCCCCTTCGTGACCCAATTGATTGTTTGTCGCCCTTTTGTAAACCCCCTTGGCCTAAATGTATGTTATTTTAACTTTCAGTAAATTAAACCACTCAAAGCCGTATGGCGGGGATGGTCTGAAATATGTGGCTTGCAGGCCAGTCCGGTCTTGCCCTTCAATCGGTTTCTCGTCTCCGTATGACTGATTTATGTCAGTAAGTTCGCCAAGATCAAGAGGGCTTTTGATTTTCATTTGTCAAGGTCACAAATCGTTCAAATGTGTCCTCGCAAAGAGCCATCCCAATTTGGAATGTATACATGTGCAAGATACCACATCTTCCATGAGTATATGATTTAACTCTTTGTTATAAATTTGACACATGTTAATACAATGTAATAACAAAAAAGTTCTCGAGTCCACATAACGTCACGATAGATACGAGAGACTAAAACTTCCAAAAAGGAATTACAATTTCCAATAGGAGAATGAAAGTTCACCTTATTCATGAACGTATTGAATTGCTGTTGCTGTCTTCCATTTGACTGATCTGCTGTATAATAATCAAAGAGACGGACAGTTAGCTATCAGAGAGACAGAGGGACAGAGACGGCTCCAGACAGCCCAGAGGTGGTCTTAGGTTCTCCAGAATTCGACCGATTAGTTTATCGTCCCGACTTAAATGTTACGTGAAGAAATAGAGGTCAGTTATGATTAAGGCGTCATGTCCACGTTATAGTAGGCAATCGATGCAAAGTGTTAGCGACAAACTGTTATGTTACACACACACACAAAGAAACAAAAAGAGATGATGATCAAGTTGCTAACTGGTGGCATGGGCGCAGATCCTGGTGGGGACAGCGAGACGCGTCCGCTCCGCTTAGATAGTATCAGAGAACAGACACGCGTCGCCACCATTATCCAAGACTGATCCGCGCCCATGACTGGTGGGACACACGGTCTTAAGTAGTTCCCAATGAATGTTTAAATCTTAATAAAGGTCCCAGGATGGAATTTTGTAATATGGCGAAAGGGTGGGTGGGTCTCTAGTATAATTTTCGCAAAAATTTGGTGTCCTGAACTGAACAAACTAATATGTGTATCAAGTGCAGCATCAATTGAAAAGAACTAATCAACATATCGCGGATAAACAAACACCTTACAAATAGAGTAAAACAGAGAATTCTGAAGTAAATTCATCACACGTATAAAGCACTTCGTTCATAATAAGCAGCGCGAACATTCTCGATTGCAAAATCTAATTGAAAATGCGATATTTTTATTTTTTTATTTTGAGCGTTCATACACCTTCGAAAAAAACCCCAGTTATTTTCACAATTTTGTGTAATTGTTTTATCTTTCAGACAGCACATTGGCTGACTAAGCAATCGAACCTCTGGACCATTCTTTTTGTGCAATACTACACGCGTCTAATCCACAGACCTCAATATGGATAAGGCCAGATATTCTGGATGCCTTTTGACATCAGTGATCCTTTGTCTTTTCTTTCGATGGACTAATGGTGATTTGACGTTTGATCTTCCAGAGGAATCACCAGCAGGTTACTTAGTCGGTAATGTAGCCGCTGGTATGGAATTTGAAGGGAATCCAGACATTCGTTTTCAATTTGCCTCAATTTTAAGACCAAACGAGACATTTTTCTCACTAGACAATCTGTTAGGGGAGCTAAGGACTGTCAAAATCATAGATCGTGAATTACAGTGTCCGGATCAACGAGCCGATACCTACTGTCAAAAAACGCTACAAGTCTTGATTCGAGACGGTACCAGTGTCAACGTCATAAACGTTGACGTCAATATCCTCGACATAAATGATCACACTCCATCCTTTAGCGACAACATTATCAATCTCGCTATATCGGAGTCCGTCAGTCCAGGGACCCAGTTCCCGTTAGAACTCGCCACTGATCCTGACGTCGGTAACAATACTATCCAATCTTATCGATTATCCGACGACTTTGATGGCTTATTCGAACTACTAGTCATTCAGTTCCCAGATGGCACAATCGTCAATGTTCAACTAAAGGTAACTGCTGGACTTGATAGAGAACTTCGACCCAGTTACGCCTTTTATCTAGAGGCATCGGATAATGGGGTATCTAGAAAAGTTGGATCGGCTTTGCTTAATGTCACCGTCTTGGATGCTAACGATCATTCACCAAAGTTTCTACAGGGCCAGTACTCTGTCGACATTCCGGAGGATTGGGGTGTCGGCAACTCCATCTTAACTGTTCAAGCAACCGACGATGACACTGGGTCGAACGGAAAAGTGGTCTACTCGTTTGCACCCAGCGTCCCTTCAAGCGCAAGAGCTCTGTTTGAGATTGATCGGAACTCGGGTACCATCAAAACTATTGGGAAGTTGGACTATGAAACCAAGCAAGTGTTCCAACTGAGCATACAAGCGACCAATGATGTTACCAACCCGATTCCAGATTTCTCATTTGTCACCGTCAACATCATCGACGTAAATGATAACAAGCCGGTATTGACCGTCACTCCTTTAGATGGGGAGGGACGGCAAGCTAACCTTTCGGAGCTCTCTCCTCCAGGAACACACGTAGCATTCATAACGGTATCAGACATTGATACCGACTTGAACGGTGAAGTATCCGTATCGTTGCTGTTCCATTTTGATAATTTTACTCTCGTAGAAGAGCGACCAGGACAGTATTTTGTCAAAACCGTTTCGTACCTCGACCGCGAGGAAATCAGTATCTTTAACATAACTGTGATGGCCCAAGATCATGGAAATCCTGCTCGATTCACTCGCAAGAAGTTAGTAGTCTTTGTGGAAGATGTCAATGACAATTATCCGTACTTTGTATCCGATCATCTTCACGCTTCAATTCGGGAAAATAATGAACTTGAAGACACTGTGACAACTATCGTTGCCTTTGACGACGACGACGGAATGAATTCAAACATTATTTTCGAAATGATTGGTGGTGAAGATCTGTTCTTCGTCAATCCGATCACAGGAGTGCTTAGAGCAGACGAGGTCTTCGATCGAGAAGATATATCGACATCTACGTTTCTGGTAGAAGCCTGCGACCAAGGTGTCCCCGTCTTGTGCACCAACACTACCGTTACGGTCGACATTGTTGACGAGAACGATAATTGTCCTGTCTTTGTACAGGATCTTTACGAAATTGAGCTTTCAGAAAACAATAAAGTCAGTGACCTCATTGGAATAGTTGAAGCACTCGACCCAGATTCCGGTAGCAATGCAGAGATATCGTACACCCTGAAACACCCCAAATTTCGCATTTCAAAATTTTCGGGTAGTATTTATGCTCAAGAAATGCTCGATTATGAAGAACAGCGGATGCATTCTTTCATAGTCACTGCCACTGACGGCGGCAGTCCTGGTAGGACCGGAGAGACCCGTGTCGTAGTGACGCTGTTGGATGAAAATGATAACTCGCCTCGCGTCGTCTTTCCAGACGATAGGGACAACGTACGATTTATTCCACTTGATGCAGAGCCGGGATTTCCCGTCGCTCAGATTGAAAGCTACGACCCAGATGACGGACGAAATGCAATGTTATCATTCGAAATAGAAAGTGGCAACATATTTGGTTCATTTGGGATTCGATCGAATGGAAAAGTAGTAACAGCTAAGCGCTTTAAAGATTTCGAAGAGCGGGTTTTCAATATTTCTATCAGAGTGACCGATGGTGGTATACAACCACTATCAAAAGTTGCTACTCTGCATGTCGCAGTCGCTGATCGAGCATTCAACGATTCTCTGCCGCCATCGAATTTTACGGAACGGTTCAATCGAACCATCTTTAATTTCCATTTAGTCACGCTACCTCCACAAGATAAACTAGTAGTGGCTGATTGGTTGATGGTGATAGTCATTTCGTTAGCAGGGCTGGCAATCTTTCTTTTAATCATTTTCCTTCTGTTAGCATCCAGTCGGTGTCGAAAGACAGAAAAGCCTAAACGTCAGTATTCAGTCCCCAACAGTCGGGACAAACTGTACGTCAATAGCCCCGCTCGAAGCACCGCTTCCGATGTTCAATCGAAATGTTCCGATATCGATTCGATACACCCATCGATTGCTACCTCTCATTCATCGATACCATCAAAAAATATCATAAAGTGGCGACAACAGGCTCAACAACACCAAGCTGTTGGAAGAGAAGGCCGTAACGATCTACGTCTCGGGAATCAGAAGATGTCAACATTCGGGAGTAACTCGGACATTCACACCGGTAGCTCTGCATCGATCAATTCTAGGAGGACCCCGGATCCAGATCAAGAGGTAAGTGATGGTATCTTTTATCAGCCTTTGGCTTCATGTCATAACATGTGCAAAGTATATATATCTATAAACATAAATATCTATTTCATACCACTTGCTACACATTCATTATATAGATATAGATAGATAGATAGATAGACAGGCAGACATAGAGACAGATAGAGAGACAGACAGCTAGGAAGACAGATGGACAGACAGGCGGACAGATAGACAGACAGACAGATATATAGAAAGATAGATAGATATGTGCGCGTGTATATATAAAAGTATATATCTATCTATCTATATCTATATATATATATATCTATCTATCTATATATAT
>JAAAKB020106700.1:0-12981 GCA_010014835.2 Apostichopus leukothele | reverse complement strand
TTCTCAAGTGTTGAGAAAATGGGTGGAAAAAAATATGTGAGGAGGCTGGGGTGAGTTTTTAATATGAAAAATTAACCACTTTCCCCCCCCCCCCCCTACACCATTATTGCACTGCCGCATTCCACCTAGCACAGCATTTTCCTTCAAGCTTTGCAAATTAATCGTCAGAAATCGTCCAAAGAACAAAGTTACTCTGCAATGATCTTGCTTTAACAGTCTGCAGTCATACCCCCCTCACCACTTTTCAATTTCCCTCGTAACACCATGTACAAAGCTATATGTATAGAGAGTAAAACCTCCACAAAATTGCATATTTCTCTTCCATACCATTGTCTAATGTTGGGAAGTTAACCGTCAGGGATTTTTTTTTTTTTATATTGAACAAAGCCAGTTGGCTGTTTTTTCATTACAAGAGTAAAATAACTCTACAACCTGCAGAATAAATCCTTGTAAGTTGTCATCCAAGATATGTATGCCGTCCACCACGATGTCGTTTTTCGTCTACTGTTTATTGCTGAAGGTTTGCTTACTATAGTTCATCAGTTATATTATTGTGACACTGACCCAAACAGGTAGTCCCTCTTTTCCATAAGTATCAACGGTAGCTGTTAGCCTCAAATCACTACTTGGCCATCGAGTAACTTCAGAATTTAATTTGCCAGAAGCAAAAATCTGTGACGATGCACTGTTTGAATGCTGGTGAGATTTCAACGACAACAAAAACTTGTGTATTGGATATAGAAAAATTAATAAACATTTTACATTCGATGCCTTACCATGTTTAGTAACTGTTTACCGATAACACCACTTAAAGAAGATTTTGCTCTGAAGTATTAGCTATTGGTTTTTATTCTGTAGGGCTAGGATAATCTTTACCTAATCTACACATTTCTCATTTGGGTAGTTAGTTACATTGTGTGTTGATGAATGCTATATTGTATTTATCATTATATATCCATAGTCATATATGCAAAAATTTAGCAAAAGAGTTGTCATATTTAGGCAGCATCCGTCTGATCTTTGTAACATGTAACATATTTGTCACAAAGTCATAGAGAATTCATCATCATTTTCATCCATATTGTTTCATGTTTTCAGCATTTTAGTTGTACCTCATAGTTTGAAGGCTTAAATGTTGTTTTCAAGGAAATTCAACAAGCCTCTTTTTACCACCATCCTCAAAATATTTCCCTAGCTGAGACATCATGATTGATTGTCATATTTAAAATTCATCAATATCTGTGATTGGTTTGGAGGGTCAGGACGTCCAGGTTTTTTTTTTTTTAAATGTTGGAAATTTTATGCATGCTATAACAAATTGGGTGCTTTACTGACACACCAGATTAGTCTTTCTAAGCTTCCTTCCGTATAATTTTGATGGCCAAATAATCCCAACATTGTAAGCGTCCATCTTTCATGATCCCGTTTCCATGGTAACAGTTCCAGTCACTGTCTCTCTAACCATGCATCCCTTTTGCTCGCAATGATTATTAAGAATGCATCTAATTTGAGACAAAGTGTATTTATCTTAGTGATAAAGTTGTTTGCCTCATTAATGTTATGTATGCTTGCATGTGTGTGTGTATGACTGTGTTTATGTATGTCTGTTATGGTTTATGGCGCAGTATTTGTTGTAGCAGTTACCTCCTCCAGTGGCCTCTTCATCTGTTACTAGAATATATGTTTAAAACCATTGATCATTTTAACGATATTAACTCTCGATATATTATATGTTTTACTTCTGTTTAACTATACTCTTACCTCCTTACCTATTTAAATCATGTGTTTGTCATCTTACAGGGGTCACCCAGAGAGACCCGAAAGAATTTCATCAATTTTCAAGAAACATGAAGAGTATGGACTCGTTGAAAGGTGTTTAAGAGTCGAGGTGAGAATAAATTTGTGCTGGTAAATGTTAAAGGGGAGGGAGGTAAGACATGGAATAAAGAAAAAGTTTGGGCTGGGGTGGGGAATAGTCAAGGGAAATCGGTAGAATCAGAACGATGGGTGGTGGTAAAACCCGAGGCAGATGTTAAACATTTCTTAATCATTTGACTTATCTTGGCAACTAGATGGTAGAATAATACTTGTCAATAACAAGAATTTTTATAATCCTAATTTTGTACAATAACATGAGGAATTTTGTATTTTATTACAGGCACGACATGCCAGCATAGAAGAACTGACACTCTGCCACACGTGAGTGTGTAAATAAAGTTTATCCTATCTATTTTTGTATTTTGTTTCTGTATTCCGATTTAACTTTTTCAGACTTCCATCTCTTGTTTGAATAGGTCAAAGGAAGCCTGAGAACTCCACTATGGTAACCATGAAACATTTAGTTGTGAAAAGAGTGTTTTCCACTTCTCCTTAACCTGCTCCTACTCCCTCCTTTATACAGTCTCCAGTTTACCACTAATCTCACAGAAAAATTTAAACTTCTACTGCTAACCCCAAGCTGCCATTCAAGTGCAGTGATATCCAGTAATTTTTTAATGCCTAACCATATCTTCTTTAGCACTTGAGATAAACAAATTTGCTATAAACCTCAATAACTATGATGCAAATCCACACAACGAAATTCTCCTCCGACATTTTTCTCGTTCACTTTTCTGACAGCGAGGGTTATATCAAAGAACTAGCAGAGACAAGGAAATTATCAGCAGAAGATCTCGAAAGAAAGCAGTGGGAATATGATTCGATCTATCTTTGCCCAGTAAGTTTGAGATGTTCTCTCTTCCTTATTCTGTAGCATACCAAGAGTGGGTGCCAGCAAGTGTTCTAAGACATTTGATTATTGCCTCCTTTTCAATTAATCTTTCCTTAAAAATTTTTGGGAAAATTATCAAATTATCTGTCTTCATTTTTTTCATTGCTCTAGTTTTTCTCATTAAAGGCTTATTTATTTGCACTTCCTGTCCTTTCATTTTCAAAGACAAGAATCAAAGAGTTATAAAGGTTAAAGGTTAAGAGTTCATTATAAGGCTCATATCAGTGACAGCCAGTCATTCTTAGAAATGCCATTTTTCAGTATCTCTGGAAGGCAACTATAAGATAACTGGTCTTACACTCAAAGGAATAAAAAAAAATATTTTTAATTGATTTGACAGGATTCTTACGACTGTGCACTGCTAGCAACTGGTTCACTCCTCAACGTTGTCGACACTGTTCTCACCGGAAAGGTATAAAAATTTAAATTTAAAATATAAATTACCCCCCTGTGAAAATTGTTTGAAAGGTTCTTTTCTGCAAACTGCTATTTTTGGAAATTATTTTGGTATCAAATTTTCAGTCAAAATGTTTGTGCTAAGTGGCTCTGTTGGACTGTTGGCAGTTCTTTGTTTTCAATAAGCCGGTCATGAAAAATTAAATATTTATTAGGGCGAAAAATGTGACATTGACTCATGTGGTTTGTCCTGTTTTTGTGTTAATTTTTGTCAGTTTAGACCTAAGGCCTTTTTTTTTATCCCAAGCCTGGTTGAGTATCTAGTCACTTCTCAATTTGAACAAAAATGACTTTATCATCATCCAAAGTGGATACAACTTCACTATTTTTGTGTTTCTTGCATATTTTGCATGAAAACTTGCCAACAGCCCATCTTCAATAGCCATGAATAATAATAATAATGAGGTGCCTGATATAGCGCAAAAATACCAAAAATTCCTAGCCACTTTGCACAAGAATGCAACCAACAAACAAGAAAGAAGAAGTACAAAGAGTAGAAAACACAATGAAATAAAAACAAAAGAAAAAACAATAATAATAAAATGCAGTATATTGCAATGCAGACTGATGTATCAAGTTATATATCATCAGTGTATATAGCAATGCATATAGTATATAACCGTAGAATGGCTGATGTATACATTGATATCATTAAGAATATAAAGTACCCCTGATGTGATGAGTTTATTATCATTTTATTCACTTTATTCATTTACTCATTTGAATCAATTTTAAGTTTTTGTTTTTTTTCCAACTAACATTTAACATTTTTCTTGTTTTCTTTCAATTCAAATGGCAGTCTCGGTCAGGAGTGGCAATCGTCAGGTATGGTCTTTGTTTTGACTTCTTTGTCAGGTTTAGGAATGAAGGAGATATATAATAGTATAGTAATATAATAACATTGAGGATTTATAAAGCGCGCAGACATATCCACCGATAAACCTGTCAAACAAAAGAGACAATCCCTCCAGATGGCAGCAGCTAGACAACATCACCCAACTGACACTTTATCTCACAGGTCCTCATTTATACACCTGGGTGAAGAGTGCCAATGAAGAATTAGTGCCTTGACCAAGGACACAACGTAATGATCTGGCCAGGACTCCTTCAAACCTTATATCACAAGTCCACAACCTTAACCACTTGACCAGAGCGCCCTCATAAATGTGACAGGTTATTAGTAAGCGTAAAGAGGATTAATGTTACCTTGTCCATTTTAATTTGATTTTAAAAGTTTGTTGAATTGTCTTCCGTCTCAGACATCTCTGGTATTTGTAGTATTTCGTAGTATTTTGCATCATTTCTACAGGTTGACAAATTCATTCTCATACTTGTGTATCTTAATATGGCTCCTAATATTACTTCTACATTTTTTCCAAACAAAATTAGGCAAGGATATTGATGTTTTATGTTTCAATAAATTTTGCATTTTATTTTTCTGCAAGGTTTATGTTGTATTGATGACCAGACTATGAACTTTTTGACATTTTAGAAGAACGATAATTCACGTTTGTAGTTTAAAGACTCCCATAAAGTTACCTTTAACACATGGTTTACTTTACACAAGATAGACAAGGACATTTGAGGGAAATTAAGGTTGGGATATTGCAATGACAAATCATGGCTGACAGCAATTGTTATCAAATGTTACCAGGTATTAATATCAAAATAATAAAATTCTGCTAGAATTATTCACAAAATGGGAGTGAATAATATAATGAATATGACACCATCATCAAAATCATAACCCAGAGACTCGGCCAACATGTAAAATTTCAGTATATCAGTTATTCATCCATATTTACAGGGAATCAAGGAAAATTAATGACATGAATTGTTATGGGATTTTAGTTATTTGATAGCTTAAATATAATAATACTAAATCAACTAATAAAGCTGCTTTTAGGAATGTTACAATGAAGAGTGGTACATTTCTAATTTCTAATCCTCCTTATTTTTGTTTTTTGCATAGGCCACCTGGTCACCATGCCGATGCAGGCAATGCTGCTGGATTCTGTTTTTTCAACTCAGCTCCCATAGCAACAAAGTATGCACAGAAGAAATACAACACCCAAAGGCTAGTAGCTCTCATTTCTCGTTTCTAAGTGCTTCAATCCCTCATTGGCAATAAAAACTATAATAGCTCAGAGGTTTATATGCAAATTAGCACAGGCTTACATCAATTTATCTTCCATCAAAATGTTTGATGGCCTGAGTTAGGGACTCATATTTTGGAAGTAACATACCCTCCCCAAAGAGACATAGATATATTTTGATAATAAATGTATTAAACAGACCAAATTTTCTCTTTTTTTTTACTCACCTATTTCTGTGCCAGGAGATGATATTATTACAAGCACAACAGTCTGCTTTAATGCTTCTCTCAACTTGAGACATTTCAAGTGTTTCCATAATTAAATGTTGTATACACACCTTGGTATTTAAATTTTATATATATCAAGGTTGTTTTCAGCCATGCATAAAGCGATTGTTTCTTATTCTTACCCACTTAAGCCCCTGTCCACTGCTGCTGTGGCATACTAGAGATGTGTAATGTACATTTGAACACACAAAAAAAAAATCTTTTTTTTTATCATTAATTTTCTTTCCCATAGGATATTGATTGTTGATTGGGATGTTCACCATGGTAACGGAACTCAGAACATCCTAGAGACAGATCCTGGCATTCTGTACATTTCCCTCCATCGGTTCGAGGACGGTTTCTTCTACCCGGGGAAATCAGGGAGTCCTCATCATGTCGGAAAAGGCCCTGGAGAGGGTTATAATATCAACATTGCATGGAATAATGTAAGCTTTCTAAACTTTTCACTTTATGGGTTGGTTTTGTCTGTGCGTTTATGGTTCCTTTCTTTTCTCTCTCTCTCTCTCTCTCTTTAAGTCAGTCAAATGGAATGCATCTTTCTTATTAGGTTTGTTATTAAGGAGCTATGTAAATATACTCCAAGGCCTTATTTTTGTTTGAGAAATATCTTCTCCAAAACCTCACTAAATTAAGAACTTTTTTTGCCTCAACATTTGCTTTGAATTGTTTAATAGTTTGTATGATGAATTTGGAATTCATGGTTCTGTAAAATGGTTTTATTGATAGATTAATGACAAAGGACTTGATGTTTCATGATTGAAATAGATGTTCTTGTTTCGGGTATTCTCCATTTGGTCATGTTGTGACAAAACCACAAGACTGTATGAAAGGTTATACATTCAAATGTCCTATAAATTCTTCACGATCAACTCAATGTGCAGCTTTCAGGTATCAATGTTGATTTTCAACTTGAGGAAGAGTAATATAAAACTAATAACTAAAACAAAAGAGAAGAATTTTTTGTTTGTGTATTAATATGCATGGTGGGAGGTATTTACTTTTGAGAAGAAAACCAGCTTCTTTGACTTAATTTATTAATTAAATAATTTATTAATTAATTTATTAATTAGTAATAATTTATGTATATTGTTTGTTTGTTTTGATTTGTTTCAATTTTTCAGGGTCCAATGGGAGACGCTGAGTACTTGGCAGCCTTCAGGCACATCGTTATGCCGATTGCTTACGAGGTGAGTTATAATCAAATCAAATAAACAAAAAATCGAAAAAGAAGTTACTTCAGCAAGCTGATTCATGACTCGAACAGCTCAAATCGTGTGTGGGTAGTTCAGAGCAGTAAGTTGAGATTGAAAGAATTCCTTCCTGAGAAATATTTCTTTACCTTTTTGCAAACTAAAATTTTAAAAGTTGTCTACACTAGTGACTCCCACCTGAGTAAACTAGGTTCAAAGTCTTCACTTTAGACTATTTTGCACAGTTGTATAAAATGACTCACTTTATTTTACGGTCAAGTCTAGTCAGTACAGGTGACTGCTGGCTGGAATCGAGTCATAGACTCAAGTCATTTTATCAACTCTGGAGAAATCTCCACAAACTTCCTCAAGTTACCCATCACTTTTTTAAATTACATGCCTTGAGTCATGGCTTGTCAATTCTTTGGAGAAAAGCTGAGTCATTGCTTGTTATGCTATTTTGAGATTACCTTTAAGCCAATTGATGGAGAATTTGACGTGATATCAAATAATGGGAAGTGAAGACATTTAATGCACTAATGCTAGTAAATTGAGTCAACCTTCTTTTTATTCTGCAGTATAATCCAGAGCTGGTCCTCATTTCGGCAGGTTTTGATGCTGCGAGAGGCGACCCACTGGTGAGTGTATCTTGCCTGTCTCCTGAGGGTGGGGGTGGGGTGGGGTGGGGTATCAAAACAGGTCATGTTCAAGAGGCTTGACAGTTGCACTCAAAATATTTTATCTCCTGAAATTTGCACTGACGAGAAGGTCTCGTGTATTTTCTTAGGAGTACATATATTGTAAATATTATGTCACTGAAATTTAATACTCTTTGGCCATTAATATATCAAATATGTCCCTGAAAATACCAAGTGATATGTCTATGGGTATACCAAATATGTAACCCAAAACTAACAAATATTATGTATTTGAGAAAACCAAATATGCCCCTGAAAAAAATTACTGAAAATACCAAGTTGTACATCACTGAAAATACCAAATATTATAGCTTTGACAGTGTTGAAAATGTCCCTAAAAATACCAGATTGTCCATGAATATAGCAAAAATACATCCCTAAGAAGACAGATTTTCCCCTATATGTTACAAATCTGCTCTGAAATAGAAGCAGTTTTTGAGAGGTGAAGGTAGAAATACTAGAAGCAGACCACTTACAAAGGATCACAACCGACTCGGAGGAGGAACCCATAAAATATGGAGGGGCCCTGGGAAATAGATAAGGAAGGGTATTCTCATTTTGATAATATACTTTAAGGAAAGATGTAAAAAACAAATCAAAAGGGTGCAAGAATCAAACCCTGTTTGACAGTTTACTCTAGGCTTGACCTAACTCTTGATTTTTCTTATCCTGTCTATCGTATTATCTGTATTTACCTACATTTTTACATATTATATGTTTACATTTTGATATCCGTTTTGTAGTGCGAGTACACAAATTTCCTTTTTGGAGAAATCAAGTTTTACTTATTTACTTACTTGATACCTCTGATATGAAGATATCATCAGCAGATATTAATATACGGTTGGCAGATATTAATATGTCTATTTATTTTCTTATTTTCATCTTAAGGGTGGCTATGATGTAACACCAGAAGGGTATGGATTGATGACTCATATGCTGAGTAGCTTAGCAGGAGGAAAGGTCATAATGGTACTAGAGGTCAGTATTAAAGAATACATGAAATAAACATATTATTGAATAGAGAGAACTAATAAAAGTCAGTGCTGCTAGAGGTCAGTATTAAAGAATACATGAAATAAATATATTATTGAATAGAGAGAACTAATAAAAGTCATAGTGGTACTAGAGGTCAGTATTAAAGAATACATGAAATAAACATATTATTGAATAGATAGAACTAATAAAAGTCATAGTGCTGCTAGAGGTCGGTATTAAAGAATACATGAAATAAACATATTATTGAATAGAGAGAACTAATAAAAGTCAGAGTGTTGCTAGAGGTCAGTATTAAAGAATACATGAAATAAACATTTTATTGAATAGAGAGAAGTAATAAACATTTGACAATTTTCATAGTGTACATGTAGTTAATTTCTGTGCTCTCGTCACATTTAATTATGATGTTCCCAGTCACTATCATGGTGTTCATTAATACCTGTGTAATCTTAATATAAAAAAAAATGGTACAGTTTATCTTGTGTTTACTTCTGTCTTTTGAATACAAAATAATAGTATAGGCTGACTGTTGTGTACTGGAACTTTGTCAACAGAGCAGAATTGAACAGGAAATTACCAAGTGTAAAAAATGGAAAGTAGCAAAGAAAATGTTTGGGTAGAACAGGGGTGGAACCAATGATCACAGAGTTATAAGCCCTGCACTCTACAATCTTAGCAATCCAGCCCCTTTTTTGGTGACCATACTAAATGTTGCCCTTTCTTTGCTGAGGGTGTCAGCCAGAATCCACAGTACCTTGCACAGTAACAGGCATCGCAGTCCAGTTTTATTCGATACAACTAAGAGAGTGCCAGGGAAGGGATTTTAAGAGAAACTCAGTGTTTTCCTTTGGAAGAAAATGTTGCAGCTGTTATCTGACGGAAGCCAATACCTCCGTTTTCGGTTTGATTTAAACCGACATTTTGTTTTCCTACAGGGAGGCTATAACCTCATCTCTATATCTGAATCCATGGCAAGGTGTACTCACAGCCTCCTAGGTGACCCCTGTTTGAGTTTTGAACCAGGTCAACCCAAAGGAGAGGCTTATGGTTCAATTCTTTTGACTTTGCAATATCATACCAAGTACTGGAAGTCTGCAGGATATCAATGTGAGTTACGTACTATTAACTTGACTGTCTCTTTGTTTAATCTTGTCATTTTTAGGACTTCTTCAATAGGCAGAATTCAATTGAAGTTTTTTTTACTTTTTGTACTTTGTTATTGTTTACTAGTTTTCTTTCTGTTTTAAACTCTCTCTTTTTCCCTTTCTTTTCTATTTCTGTTTTTTATTTTTTTATTTTTTTGTTTTTTTTGTGGCATTGATCATCACTGGTGATCTTTGTATAGGAAGTTTTTATGAAGGATTTTGAATTTTGAAATTTGAGGTCAGAGGTCATCTAGGGGTTATTTTGGGCCATTGTGTCCATTTACTCTATTATGAAAAGAATGAACGCAGTGATCCAATGTTCTCACTGTAATTAATCACATCATTTTGTTGAGATAAAGGGTCTTTTGGGATCATTTTATGAAAATGCTTTTTATTACAGAAATTGTTAGTTATTAATAATGATTATCGTTTTGGTAGCTCTCTGGCAATCGGAGTATTCAGGAAAAAGCTTTCAAGTTGATCTAACATCATGTTAGGGTATTGTATACACTTAGTGTATTAAGAAGATGAACCTGCAGAATGTGTATTGGGGTTTTTTGGGGGTTTTTTTTACATTCATTTTGAAGATGGTGGAGAAAGGAAGGATTCTATCATTTGGACTAGAGAGAAATTTGTTGCTGGACATTACAAATGCCTTGTGGTCGCAGCTATTTTGCAGGCCTGACAAGAGGGTGATTGGGGGGGCAGGGTAGCTACAACTGTGGGGATAGGGTCAATTTAGGGGCTCAGCGAGGTATGGGATAAAAACTAATGTCTCATTTTCATAATATACTTGAAGAAAATTAAGACTTAAAAAAGGGACCCAGTGAGGTAACTGTCCCTGGAGGTAAACAGCATAATCACATTGAAACATGAAACAGTCAGTTCCTTAACCTTCAATTTATCTTCTAGACCATCTTTTGAAGCATCAAGCACAGAAGATGAAGATTCGCCTGGAAGCCCAGGTGGCAGCAGAAGAGGCAGCAGCTAAGAGGTTAGGAAGAGTTTTAGTTAATTACACTATGAATATTCATAAAGTTGAGAGATAAAGCTGAGACAGTTGTTTCATATCCCACTTTCAAAGTACTCGTATTGACAGTATGAGCTGTGTGAATATCATATTTCTAGCAGATGTAGGTTAGGAACTGTTTATACTGTCAATACGAGTGCTTTGATCCATGATATTAGAGAACAGTATAGAGTGGTATTAGCATTTGAATCAGATAAACGTTAGGAACTGTTCATATTGTCAGTACGAGTGCTTTGAAGCATGATATGGGGAGGACAGTATAGAGTGGTATAAGCATTAGGAACAGATAAAGGTTAAGAACTGTTCATACTGTCAATACGAGTGCTTTGAAACATGATACGGGAGGATGATGTTGTGTGGTAATTAGCAATAGGAAATTGTCCTAACTGGCTGTAACTGTGGATGAATGTAATACACTGAGCAACATTGTGTTTCTGTCTTTGAAGTGAAGGAATGTGACATCAGCCATAAACGTTGCATTCATTCATTAAGTTGCTAAAAGTGTCCAAAGTGCTTTGGTAACATTTGATTTACTTGAAGCCATGGTTTGAGTGTTATTGTGTATTGGTGACTGTCCATGGCTTTATTAGTAAGAGCATAAAACAAATTAGCGACATTCGGTGTAGATGTCAGTAAATTATCGCTGCCGGAAATGATAAAACAAAGAGGTAACAAGAACATTAGACAATGTAATATGTTGTTCTTATTATTAAAGTAGAATTAATACTTGTGGCAACATGGGTTTTGGATTACCTGCATAATACTGTAAATTTTCTGTTATTTATTCTTCATTTATTACTTCACAGCAAAGCAGAAGAAGAGCGTAAGAAACAGGAAGCCGCTGAACAAGGTAAATTTGTGGCATGTAAAGCAACCGATCACCATTTAAATCATAGCGGTTTACAGTCCTACACAGACTAAACTCAACTCTTATGTGGGGTATTGTTTGTGTTTAACTTTGAAGGAAACTTGTGAGATTGAAGGCTTATGGATTGTGCTACTGTTCACTTCAGCAATACTTCCTTTGGTCATGTTTACTCAGATGTAATTAAGAAACTGACCAATGACTGAACCACAGTTAATATTGAACAAGCACATCAATAACTTGAGTCTGGTGTCCTAGCTGTCATATATTCTCTGTCATCTGTTGAGAAACCATCACCATTTAAAAAAAAATTTAATGTCTTCTTTGGCTACAGGTAATAAGATGGTATGATCTCAGACTGACAAGTTGTGCCCTGTGAAGTCTCTATTGAGTCTTACCCTCCTGATTTTAATAAATTATAAAGTGGGATGATTCAAATGAATTATAAAGTGGGATTATTTAAATATATCATAAAGTGGGATACTTCGTTATGAGCGAGTGATTAGAGTCATCCTGATAAACAATAAGTCAAGTGATTACCTGTTATTTTCTTGATCGGCATCATGTCATCAAACCCAGTCATTGTATCACCTCTATGGAAGGAAGCTGACAGACTTGTGTGAGTCATCACACATTTGAAAATTTAGTGACTTTAGTTATTTACTCGAGACAGCACTGATCGGAAGTGGACAATCGGTTGAAACTTGGTGATGTTATTTATAAGATGTTATTTATAAGACTAAACATAAGTCAGGAAGAGATTATTCTAATTACTGGCTCTAGTCTAGCTGATCTGAAGCTGACAGAAGCTAACATCCATGCAGTGCTGGAGCTAGTTTTACCCAACCTTGTCTTTCTTTTTGATCGGGTTGTGATTGTACAGGTTTTTAATGTGACTATCACAGCATGAACATAATATCCTAGTCACTGAAAAAAGTACATTGACTTTGCAGTTCAATTATTAAACTCTTTATTCTTATGAAAGGGAAGGTTAGAACATGAAATAAATACCACAAATACCAATACATCTGTAGGATGCTAGAAAAGGAGTTATATTTTTGACAAATAATTGCACAAACAAAATCAACAAGAAAATAGCAAAATTATAGCCACAAATGTATAAGAAAGACATCTTGTGACATGATTTCCACCCCCTCACAATCAAAAGTCATTCTGCACGTTTTCATGTGAATTTTATTTTTCTCTATCTCCCATGAGCTGCAGCTGTGACTGAGCTGACACAATCCATAGAATCCCTCTCGACAACAGAGCAAGGAGAAGGAGGCCCAAAACTCCAGGAGACTGGAGGCGGGGACCAAAAACCTGCCTCTGTAGAGATACAAGGAGATGCTGCAGTTGCTGGAAGTCTACAAGGAGCCCAGGGAGATGGTGAAGGGGCAGAAGGGGGCACAGAGGAGCTCATGGGGGCGACCGGTGGTAGCAAT
>JAAAKB020106591.1:0-12983 GCA_010014835.2 Apostichopus leukothele | reverse complement strand
AATTTTTTAATTTTTGCCTTTTTTGTAATGTACAGCCATACTATTTCCTTCTGACAAAGTTTGGTCCATGGGCTAGATGGGTGAAATGAACCCGTCCGGGGTGTCATTTTCAGGGGGTGTGGGGTCCGAACCCGACCACTGGGGTTGAGCTGACAATTTTTTTGGAATGACCTACATGGTCTAAGTAACTTTAAGGGGTGAAACCTTCTGAGCTAAATGGGGTGAAATCATATGGAACAGGCTCCCAGACTATTTATATACATGTACTTAAACCGAAAAAGAAACTCCAATACATTTTGAGCTACTCTCGCTCAAATAACAACTGCATTTGTAAGGGCAGATCCAGGATTTTTAGAAAGGGGTGGGGAAGGGCAGGGGTACTTCCCTCTCCCCAAACCCCTTTTTTTCTGGTATTTAAACAATGGTTGACGCCATTAAAAAAGAAATGTATGATATGCTAATTTTGGGCTAACAAAATGTCTAATTGGCATGCCAAAAAGGCGTGTTTTTTGGGGGGTGGGTTCCGGACCCGCTCGACCACCCCCCTGTCTCCGCCTCTGATTTGTAATCAGTTGAGAAATTTATAAGGAATCCAGTTATACTCTTTATTTAGCCCAAACAGTGACAATGTGTACAAAATCATGCATTTTCTTGTTTATATACAGGTCAAAAGATGTTCACATTGGGGAAGGGTATCCCACCGTCATCAGTTTCAAGTGGACCCACAATCATGAAACATCAAGTGCTGATGCCCTTCGGGAAAGAGATGTCAATAGTGAAACCAGACAGAAGCTACTGGATCTCTTCAAATCAGGCCATTCACCCTCATCAGCCTTAGATACCATCAAATATGATCTTCAAGTGAGCTGCACCAATGAAGAATACACTAGACTCTCTGCTGACAGGTCATGTTGCCCTGACTTGCAGTACTGTTACAGGTGAGACTCAAGTGATGTTTGTATATCATTAATAACCTAGGACATACAAATGAAAAAAAGTTCTATCAAATGCATGTACAATTAGTGGTTAATCTCAGCACAAATACAGAAGTTTAGTCATATTTATGGAAAATATTGGAAGATGTACATGCAGGACTGGATGGCTAATTTTACTACATTTCAGTTGTTTCAATGTTGAAAACAATAACGAATGACCTTTCACAAAAGTTGTAAAAAAGTTTGTTACAGGTTCAAAACAGGTGGTCAATGTGTATAATATAAGAAAATAAATGCATAATACCAAATAGTGTGAATGGATTTAATTAGAGTTTGTTTGTTTGTTTTTTTATTGGTTGAGCTAGACACAAAATACCAGTAGGAACTTTAAAGGAGTGCCATTGTTCATTGTTTCCCCAATTTTTCTAAATTTAAATCCCTATATGCATATCAGCACATATCCTCAATTACTACATTTTTTTTAACTTTTGGGTTGACAATTAACAGTGATTTTATATTTTCAATTTAATACCAATTGCCAAAAATATATATATATCTTTGATGTACAGTTTAAAGGATTTTTTTCTTTTGTTTGTTTGTTTTGTTTATTTTTCTTATCTTTTCTTTTCTTTCTTTCTTTCTTTGTTTTTTTTTGGCTTTTGCAGGGTATTTTACCACAAGTTCAAAACACACTATGGAGACACTGGAGGAGAGAAGATGATGCTTTTTCTGGATAACAAGGTACAAGATTTCAATGAGAAGCACAATGATGAATGCGTCAAAATTGACACCTCGTCAGATGGCCAAACAATCATTGCTATCTGTACACCACTTATGAAGAGGGTCCATTCCATGTGGAAGTTCAGTAAGGAAATGGTCTTTGTGGACTCCTCGGGCAACATGGACCGTCAGAACTGTAGAGTGTTCTTGATGTTGACTCACAGCCCCGCTGGTGCACTACCTCTTGGCGTTGCTATCACCACATCAGAGTCGGAGGCAACATTGACATCTGCCTTCAAATTGTTGGAGTCGGTTTTCCCCGAGAATTCATTCTTCAATTCAAAGAATGGTCCGGATGTGATCATGACGGATGACTGTACCTCCCTTCGCTTAGCTCTACACGATGTTTACCCTGAAAGCGTGTTGTTGCTCTGCACATTTCACCTACTGCAAGCTATGTGGAGATGGCTGTGGGATAGCAAACACAAGGTGGAAAAAAAACCATAGACCGCTCCTTCTCAATAGCTTCAAGACCCTTGTCTATGCAGAGACAGAGGCCGACCTGCAACACAAGTTTGAAAGCGTAATATTAGATCCAGTTGCACAGAAGTACAGCAGCTTCATCACTCATGTCCAGGAGACATATAAGCGCAGAGTGTCGTGGTCACTGGCACATAGGCAGGATCTCAGAATCAGGGGAAACAACACCACAGCCTATTGTGAAGCTGCAATGAGGATTCTCAAGGACAAAATATTCTACAGGTTGAAAGCATTCAATGTATGTCAACTGACAGATTTCATCCTCACCAGGTTTGAAGACTACAACATCAGAAAACTCACCGACATCGCTAACAATCGCCTCAGCAACACCAGTCTTGCATCCCGGTTCTACCCCTCCCCTAAAGAGGTCTCACCAGATGCGGTCAGTCGTACAGAAAATGAGGATGAATACACTGTTCAGAGTGCCAAAGAGCAAGCCCTGTATCATGTAAATTTTGAGATTGGTACTTGCACTTGCCCTGTTGGCAAAACTGGGGCTCCTTGCAAACACCAAGCAGCAGTCATTCTTAAGTACAGTTTGGAGTCAACCAACTTCCTCCCTGTTCAGTCAGTTGAGATGAGGAAGCTCTTCCATACCTTGGCTACTGGTGAGATAACCATGGATGACAGATGGTTCCAGCCATTACGGAGTGGCATATTAGTGCCAGGTAACGAGATCCAAGCAGATGGAGGGGAAATGAATCAGCAAGTGACCAGTGAGGAAGACATCACAGATGCCGGAGAAGCTACATGTAGGCAAGACCCTCAAATTCTACGGATCCAGTCTCTTAGAGCTCAGGCAAGTCTGGCCAATTCATTTGACCGACGCAATTCCCCAGCATCTTCAAGTTCAACCCGGCCAACCCATCTAGAGGATGAGCTGCAGGATACATTCGAGTCAATAAACGAGGAGCTCAAGAGTGATGATGTCGAGTTTCAGCAAGCAGTCCAGCATTTTATTTCAAATTACAGGAAGCTCACCACGCGTAGTCATCTGATCAGTGCCCTTCGCACATTTGGCAAGTACAGTGGGGCATCTGTGTCATTGAGGCACAGATACAAGGCAGGAGTTATGCAGACATCTTCTAAAATTGGAGTCCAGCCGACATCGGTCGCAAGACGAAAGATGCCAATGGGCGGGGGAAGGCGGCTTACTGTGGGGCGGCCATCAAAAGCTATGTTTACACCAGAGCATGCATATGCCACCCAAAGCAAAGGAAATAATAGGCATGCGCTCCCTCAGAAAAGGAGACAACCTGCACCACATAACGTATCATTCTGTGTGTCTCAAAATACATCACTAGGCAAGAACCATTCTTCCAAAATGTAAGAACATATTTTCAGTGTGATTCATTTTAAAGGGTCAATGAAATCATGATGGATCTTTAGGAACAGTTTTGCCATTTCTACTTCTCTTTATGTACTTAAAGTACATGTAATTAACTTTCCCTTTTTGATTTATTTTAGTGAAAGTGCACTTTTTTTAAGCTTTCAATTTGTTCATGCTTTTTATGACAAACGAGGTTGTTGTTCTGATGTCATTTCAGGAAGACGCTGTTCAGCTTAGGGGTTTTCTGTTCAAATTGTGAGCCCAAAAATGTGCTCATTGATAACGTTAGAAAATTTTGCTTATTGGCTATTACCATTCATACAAAACAGGAAATCCCCTAAGAAAGTATACTAACACAGGAGAATTTCAAAAATCAAAATTAGGAACTGTTCCTGCTGAAATATAACATAGAGGTTTCCAACTGAAATTACATCACATCTTTGCTCATGAATGTAGAAATTCAAACTAGCATAAAAAAAAACTTGCAACAAAATACCCTTGAAAACAAAATGAGGTATAAACACATTTTTTCCCCTTTTGAATTTTGTCCTACAATTTTATCAAGCTGTATATATCTTGCGCAAATTGTACGAGAAACAAAAGAGAATTGCATGTAATCTGTTTGGAGCAACAGTCGCAATGTCTTCATGCTAGAACAGTTTGGGGTCATTTTTAATTATCATATTTAACATACATTGTAAACATGTTTAAAACAATTTCAAAAATATGAGTTTGGGATATTAAGCTTTGAACAAAATATGTTTTGTTATATTATGATAAACTACTTTCAAACATTGTCCAATTGAAGTCAACAGTTACTTTGGGCATGGCAGAATCCTACCTACATGCTTTGGGGAAATTTTATCTTATTTCATACGGGTCAATTATTGACAGCACCCTGCTGCCAAGTTGTTTTGCTTTAATTTGTTTCCAGATGAAATACCCAACATTCTTTTGAATTTTGATATGTAGTACCTGTTGAGAGTTTCTGTGTTTTTCTTTCAGGGGAGGGGAGGGGGGGGGGGTGGGAAGCATGCACAGAGTATGTCTTGCTTTATTTCGTGCGAATTAAGAAATAGCTGTGTTGACTCGACTATTTTAAAGTAATTATCGAACTGAGGTGAAAGTACCATTATGTTGAAATAACTTCAATTCGGTTTCACACATGCAGGTACAACCAGTACATATTCTGCATTATTGTATTTTTCTCACTTGTTCAATGCATACCGTGTTGATGCAATGTACAGAGGCACCTTTAAACCATTCATTTCTTAGTAATCGAAATGGATATATTGCTACAATGTACAAACTTTATATAAGCGAATATCAAGGTCAAGTACAACTTGGGGAAAAGTAGCCATCAGTATATACATTTACAGAGAGTGTATTGTTCACAAGAATGGAAGGTTGACCAGAGTGACATACCAAAGCTGAAGTATGTGATTTGTCAAATATGGCCCAGTGCATAAGTATGACATACCCCCTGTGGCATAAGGTATGGTTTTATCAAAAATCATCTGGTTCACATGTACTAAGATAAGTGGGGTGGGGAGTCAAATGGTAAGCTTTGAATGTATGTAAAATGTAAATTTGAATGATTACAGTTTTATGGTTTTCAATTATTTAATTGTCATTTGTTTTTCACATTTTGTCTACAGGGTTTTTGTCTAACGTCACTGACAGGCGTTCTAATAAAGTACATTTGCAATCCCATCTTGGTTTCTGTGTGTCCAATTATTGATGGTGGAAAATAGTGGCTCACATTTTAAAATCATGATTTCATTGTGGAAAATGTTAACACATTTAGTAGGAAAAACTTTACATTTTTAGACAAGATCCACAGGATTTGTACATAGGGTTAAAAATGGGACTATCTATCCTGGACAATTTCATGAAAATGAGATGTATGTCTTACTTGAAACTTGAAATAAAGATTTTTGACTTCTTAATAGAAGTTACAATGAAGTGCATAAAGTTATGATGATTTGTAATGTCCTATGTGGACTATCTTTAAGCCTACCTGATTTAAGTTTGCACGATATTAAATCACCAGCCGATACGCAGACTACAAATCCCCTACATTAGCCATAACACCTCCAGAAAATTAATAATTGAAGTGACGATTTGATCGCGCTTTAATTTGTATTTCTTTAGCCCGCGTCCCATCACTTATTTTCTTCAATTCACACTTGGTAATCCTTGGCCAAAAAGCAAACTGCATTACGTGTAAAACTGTACAGCGGAGATCTATTGCTTTGTGCAGCGTACATAGTGCCCACGTACACACGGGCCCTACACGTGTATTACAGCGATCGATGATAAACGCGTGTCTATGAGTAACACGCATGCGCGAGGGTTTTGGATACGCCTATATATGATAATTGCCCCTAACCCTCCTAGGAAAAAAAATTACGCAAACGGGAACGTTAGGAATGGTAAGACCTTTAATGGAATAGTCTGGAGCATTTTATAACATTAAATTATGTGTATAAGTTTGATATTTAAAAGAATGGTTGTTCTAATAAATACTTTCGGTTTCTGTTTTGTATAGTTGTATAAAAGGGTGAATCGCCACAACCTTCATATTCTAGCCAAAGGTTGTCCTAGCATAACGAACTGACCTGTATATCCAGACTGACTTTAAACAGATCCCAAATGAATGGTTTTATTCTCAACTGACAATGGAAGTAAAGGGACCCCGCCACGTTACATCCATCTTTCACAAACAATTCATGCTCGAACGAAAATACTTGGTTGTGATGTTTAATTTGAGGAGAATCTCATTAACATTAATTAAATTTCACTATTGTTTCACGTCTAGACACGCTGTAGGAAACCATCTGTCTTCGATTCCTCAAGGTTTCTTCCGAGCTACACCAAATATATCATTTGTGTACGTATCACGTCTATTAAAGTGAATACCGGCACATTATTGTCCAATAATGTGTATTGGTTTTATTATAACTCGAAACCAGGTATATCCATCCCGCTATCAAGGAGAATCAGATGCAAGCTATATTTAGTTTTTGTATCATTCTTCATTACCTTGTGCTTACCTTTCATGGACAAAAATTTAACATTTTCTAAGCGCAGTACTTCTTATATCTTCAACCAAGATTTTGCCTAATTCAGTATCATTGTGGTACTCGCTTACTATTATTCCTCACATTTAAGTTGGTCCTTTCAATTTTTTCTTACAGAAGTATTTCCGGCAATAGAATTCACACACTTACCAAGGAATCGTTCTCTGGGTTAAAATCTCTGCATTTTTTGTGAGTACGTTACCTTTACTATATCTTATCTTGTGTTTTTATAAGCAAAGTGTCACAAATTATTATGTACAGTTCTTAATAAGTTGTAGTAGTAGCTTATGACATATCGTATGAAATGGTCATTTTTAAAAAGTAAGGAGAATATAATATTGTAGCCTCTTTAACAGGGGAGTTTGGCAGTTATATGGGCCACGCCAGAAACGGCCAATTTGCACATTTTCGACATTATCAACAATAACACGATGTGTCCTCGTCTCCTGATATCCTTCCAATGCCATTATAGAAAAGGGTGTGTACGGTACTGAACAACGACACAACGTAAATGGAAATAACCACTATTATGAAGCAAAACTTGTACGCATTTATACATCGGCTTTGAGGAGGATGGTATTGCGGCCTTTTGGGCCCCAAATGTCCTAGGCCCTTGGTCATAGAGCGATCGACTGAATAGTCAGCCATAACACACATTTAAAGATGGGAAAATATTACCATACATTACGAGCTTAAGTTTTTTTTTACACATATTTAATTGGTGAATCTATTGGCAGGTTGAAAACGACATTGATCGAAAATAATTAGGGACGTTTTCCTTTTCCGTTCTTTCTCAATTACAATGTGAAATTAAACAGATGTTGATAGAAAATAACAGTGGGTGGACAATGACTTATAGGGCTGAGGTTATTATAAACCTGGGTGAATTATTTTATGGTGTGGTATTTTTACTATGCTGAGAACAAACTGCTTTGCTATGGTTAAAGCTTTTGAAGAAGTAAACACGCCCATTTAAATCAATTGGTTTTATTCATTACGCCGAAGCAAAACCAACGTTAATGAAATACTGTAAAGTCTGTTTATAGGCCAAGTCATTTCCTATTAGACAATTTACGATGATAGCAAAAGGGGTTCAGGCCAGTAGTTAATACAGCAACGCTCATAGTACTTTAAAGTTAATTCAACAACACTGTGGAACAAGCTCATAAATTTGCTAAAAACAAAGCCTTATTGACCTTCATTCAGGAGATGCCTAAATAAATACATAAATACTACATTGCGCTCTAAATGTATACTCCGAAATCTGGGTTGGTATGAGTAGGTGAGAGGTTGTTCAAAAACTGTGGTATGTATATTTAGGTTGGGATGATTAGAATGGAGGCTGTTCTATTTGTTTTAAGTAATTATGCTTCTTTTCTTTTTTTTTTTGGGGGGGCGGGGGCATTTCGGGGAGTATTCTACTTTATAAGACCTCAAGAGTTTTCAAATACTTACTTTTACTTAACGTATATTTTCCATTTACCATAATTACTCTTTGTACTCTACAAGAGATATATATTGTATTTGTCTATTCGTTGAACTTTGTAGAGTTATTTGTTGTTGTTTGTTTTACTCTGCAGCTCTTTGGCTCGGAATCAAATAACAGAGTTACCAGCAGATATTTTTAGCGATCTACAGATCAATCATGTCTTGTAAGGAAGTTACAACTTCAGTTATATTTTGTATGTAGGATCTTGTAGCTCATCGACATAACATGTGCAACCAGAAAACAAAACAAAAGACGTAGGAACTGAACAATTAAGAAGTTTCAATTCAAGATACTAAATGTTGAAATTACCTTATTCTATAGAGGAGTGTATTTTAGGATAAAGATTGACTGATTGCCTAAATCAATTTACCATAAAATAGTCTTCCTATATGGGATATTGGTAGTTGGAGCAATGTGTTGGTGAAATAGTATGTACGTTCTTTAGCGGTTAACATGTAAATATAACCAAGCTCGGTTTAAATATGTTACACATCTCTTACACTGATGTTACAGAAAGGTTACACCATGTTCACAAATGTTTAACGGTTCACAAATGCGTATAAATTGTTCAATATATAACGTGACAAGCTACATATGAAAGGAATAACACTTATGATCGCTTTGATTCTATTTATTTTCATACTTTATCAGAGACCTATCAAATAACCAGATAACTGAGATTCCAGACGGGCTTTGGAAAACAACTGGAACGGAACATAACATAAAGTATCTGCTTCTTCAAAAAAATAACCTCACGCAACTTAAGAACACAGCCTTCGAAGGTTTAAAGACCCTGCATCATATGTAAGTAACATTTTAAGAAGCACTTCAATTTCAATTCATTTGTGGACTTAACACTGAAATACAGAAATTGCGTACAGTTGTGTTACTTTCGGGTTCGTTTAAGTGGCATTTAAGCAATGGAAATAAAACAAGAAATGTTCTAACCTATCATATTAGTAAAGTCTTCGGTAACTATTTTTCGCAGTTCAGAAGATATTTCAACAATTATTTGACTATCAAGTAGAACTTTTGATATATAATTATATAAGGTACTTAGGTCATTAATATATGACCTAATTACGTAGGAAGGTTAACTAAAGCAAAAATACAGTACCTTTATTTTTTTATGATGATTGATTTTCTTATTTCTTCTTTCTGTCGTTGTAAAGCTTCCTTAACAACAACTTCATTCGGAATATTGAGAGAAATACGTTCAATAACACAGGTGTTCAGTTTATGTAAGTACAATAATAATATTTCATAAATCTTAAGGATGCACAATGTCTTGCTGACTTACAGCCTTTAAAAGGACATAAAATATACCATATGACAGCTTTTTATGATTTAAAAACATCTGAGTAATGTTCATTTGCACTGAAAACTGAACGTGATGGTTGTAGCTACGAACACACAAACACACACATGTTAATTTTACTGGTAAAAGTTCATTCAAAATGTATGTCAGTATCGACTATTCATGCTATATGAATTGGTTGGTTTCCTGGTTTCGTAGAGTTAACCAGTTCTCTTCAAACAGATCAATGAACAATTTACTGCCTATTAACTCCAACGCTTTCGACTCTGTTTCAAAATCACGTTCTAAAATGTTTCTGCTTTCTTTTGTCATTATTTTTATAATTCAGCAAGATTGTTCTTGTTTTATATACTATGAAACTATATTTACCTCTCCACTGGCAGATTAAAATAAAACTTGTGGTTAATGTACTTTAATATTTGTGATGGTACGCTACCTATACATGCAATAATAATAACGCTCAACTGCTCGGTGAAAAATATATATTTTATGACAATATATGACAATTGTTTTTGAAAATGAAAGTACCGTAATGAAAAAGAAAATAACTTTCAAATGTTATACCATTATAATCAATTGTTTTCGAAATTAATAATAATTGCTTTTGAGCTGTCAATTTAACACTGAGACCAAAATACCATAGGCTAAGTAAGGATCGAATTAATGCAGCAACTTTATCAACATTATACCTCATAATCGATAACAATCAATGTGGATATTTATTTTCCATCATTCAATTACCAATAACAATCGACGATCATTTTCTTCCAACGGCAGATTTCTATTTCAAAACAGATTAACGAAACTGGATAATGACTGTTTTGGAGGAGGGACTGTTAAGTCCATGTACGTAGTTAATAATACAATCAATAATCTTTGAACGCATTCTTGTTTAATTTCTTAATATTGTTTCTTGTCGACGATAAAGATATCAGTACTAAGTATAGTTTCACATTCTAACACTGCCTAATGTCAAGTACATACGTAGCATGGTTCATGTTATTGGAAAATGATTCTACGTCCCTTGTCCATTGATTATAGCATTTGTTTCTTAGGTAAGAAGGTTGGAAAATATTGTTCCATTTTAACAGAAAGATACGATATCAACTGATATGTTCGCTTGCAATGATTTTACGAGGGTCGCAATAAAAAATTGTGATCTGGCCGTTTATAGTTGCTGCGCATTTACTTATTAAGCTTTCTTGTACTTCATATTTCTCGGTATATGGTCATTTCCTTTTTTAAATTATTCTCTCCTCTTGCAACGTTGTTATATTTTAGTCATATCTACAAAAATGATTTAGAAGAGATCTCCGAGACAGCTCTTAATGGTATTGACAATGCAACGATGTAAGTACCATTAACAAAGTGAAAAACAAATTAAACAACAAGAGAATTGTACTCGTCAGAATATGATTGATGCAAGAGATCGTCAGACATGGCCTACCAACTTTTGAATATATTTTAATCAAACATCAAAATCACTAGATTTTTCAAACAAAAATGTAATTAGGTTGTCTTTATCCAAGCAGTAATCAACAAAGTGATCTCTGTTGCATATGTTTAAAATCGGGCAACATGACTCTGTGTCGCGATGACACGTCCCACAGGGTACAGCGACGGCCCGCAATACACTCAACTAGGTTAACACAAGGAAGGAACGTAATTTGGGGAATATTATTTCGTTATTCCGTTGTGCTAGTAATTGTTGATATAATATAACTGAAACTTCATGCCCATATATCGCAATGTATTTTGATGGTGTTGTAGTACCGCAAGGTTACAATGATGATACTGACGTACAGTTTAAACGATCTTGATAAACGTGCGCAACTGTATTACTAGGCGCTCTTCAGAACTATGTTTGATGATTACTTTTATCATTTGATTGTGTAAACAGGTATCTGAATTGTGCGAACTTAAAAAAGCTACCACGTCTTACGAGAAATGGAAACGGGTGAGTGGTTAATGAAATGTCGAAAGTGCAAAATGTGTTTAACAATAGCCTTTGCGATGTTTCAGGTTAATGTAACATCAAATGTTATTCTACGTTGTATCGATATATGAAGAACACCAGTATAGTATTACAGACACTTTTCCATGATTCTTGTTTCTTCAATTTTTAGAGTCTGCGTTTATAACGAGTTTGTTCCAAAAGTGACATTAACACAAAATACCGGTGTCCTAACTCCATTATTCCAAAAGCTAGGGTTTCAGTGCTTGAAAAATCCCACAAATGTCACATGTAGTCCTTGCAAGCCTGGTGGATATGGAAATGGTATCGGCGAATGCATGGCCTGTCCAAGGGGTGAGTAGTTTTTGACAGCAGCTTCGAATAAGGATTGATTGAGATGACAATGATGATGACGAAGATGATTGTGGTGATGTAGGGTATGATATGGTGATGATTACATTATTAACTGATTGAACTCAAGAGCAATATTTTAGTAATTTCCAAGTATCTGTTAACTGTGTGCACACCTATAAAAAAGGCAGTATTTGATTTCTTAAACAGGTGGATTTTATCAGGACGAGATTGGAAGCGAGAAGTGTAAAATTTGTAGCAGTGGTAACTATGTCCTACAAGGGAATGGTTCCTCTGCATTGGACTGTAAAGCGTGTCCAGAAGGAACAAATCGTACTAGGCATGCTGGTTTCAGAGCTTGTTTCTGTAAAAAGAATTATACTCGCACCAATCGATTTGGAAGCTGTAAGTATTGCTTACAGGAAGCTTTCAACTGTTCTAATGATTTTGAGAGTCTGTTACCCGGTTACTATTGGAATTGGTCTTTTACTGGTATGAACTTATCACTCTACTCTAGCTTCGTTACAAATCTTCTTACACTTAATGATAGTTATGATCGATCGACGAGTGAGTACATCTACAAAATGCCGAGAGCCTTCAGGTGTCCAAGATCAAAACACTGCGCAAACAACTACAGTTATACACCGACTAGAATTAATGGTAATTGCCTGAAAGGTTACAGAGGCTGGCTTTGCAGTAAATGTCAAAATGCATATTACTCTGTTTTGCATTATTGCTTTCCCTGTCAATCAAAATTGTTTATTATTTCTGAGATGATAATAACTCTCTCGCTGTGCTTCTTGGTTATCATCTTAGTCATCTGGCAAAATACGAAAGCGAGGGAAACAGACGGCAGATTGTTCGTGGACAAACTTTCTTCACGTATGAAAATTTTCCTCGGTTTTTATCAGGTGGTTGGAGATCTTTACGAGAGCATCCACATTGTTAGTTGGGCTGGACCACTACGCTACGTAGGAGAATTATTTTCTTTCATTGCTCTGAACGTATTAAAGGTGACTATCCGACCTCAGTGCCTCAATAGCCGGTTGAAACTTGATCCAATCATTCGATTCAAAATTGCCGTACTTCTCCCAATAGCAATAATTGTAGTTTCCACTGTGATATATCAAGTTTTCAAAATATACTTTAAGTTTTTCAGTAAAGATGAAAGTGCAGAAATTATGACGAAACTGAAGAAGATCAAATCCAAGTTACATACTTACGTACTTCTTGTCCTCTTTGTAACATATCAACCAACTTGTG
>JAAAKB020106590.1:0-21782 GCA_010014835.2 Apostichopus leukothele | reverse complement strand
GTCATTTGGAATCACTAATAAAAGAAATAATCCACCAAAAATGAAGGTCGCATGAACTTTATTGCAGATTTCCTGAGAGACGAATTTGTAATTTTCTTCCGAAATCACGCAACTAGCTGGCTGCTATCCAGCCTGGCAAGTGCCATCTCCAGCGATCTGGCAGGTATTGAAATCTGAAATTTTCTTGGTACGCTGCGCGCCAACCAATGGTGGCGCTCCGCTTAGATAGTACTTACGGTCGGAATACTCAAATCGATTACGTCCCCCCCACGTTTCAAATCGGATTGACGCCCCTGGACTCTGGGCAGACAGTCAGAGACTGGCATTCACTGACCAACCAGTACAAACTGTTGAAACTGTCCACAAAGGAATAGTGGTTTATCAAAGATGAGAATATACAATGTACTGTATTTGATCACAGAAGTATATTTAATGCAATCAAATACGGTTGACATAGACAGATTACTACGTTAAATATATATCACATTGAAGAAAGGTTGGTAATTTATGAAAATTATGTCCTATTGCACACAGGCCCACAAATGTAAGTTAAACTACTATAGATATATATGTTTGCACACTAACCATAAACACGAGGCTTGACCAATCACATCGATAATCCATACACAAACAGAAATGTGAGCAAATGATAGATACCATCGGTAGATTCACCAAGATGTTACACATTCTCTGTCAGTGCTCATACCAAATCTTCAGGGGCAGATCTAGGATTTTCTAAAGGAGTGGTGTGAAGCCCTTGTGTGTTTGAAGCCTACTTCCATGCTGGGGGTCTGCAGTTACCCTCCCCCACCCCCACCCCCTCACCTCCCTAAAGAAAAAGTCAATAAAATATTTGATGTCAACTGGTGCTTACTGAGGCATATTCGGGCTATAAATAAGTCATAAGTCATAAGCTATAATTAAGTCAAAAACAAAGGTTGTGCACGTATAACTACTTTAAAGCAATTCTTGAGTCAGGTTCAAAACTCCCTTTACATACACAGACATGCAATCAAACCCCTGGATCCACACATGAACAATTATACCTTTCAGCTAAACATTAATAACCACAGAAACACAAAGATGTCAAAAGTTTGCACATCGTAGATTCATTTAAGAGGGCTGATAATTGTGTGTGGTGTATCACTTATTCTTACAGTTGTTGCTCTAGTCTGGTATCAAATAGAATCAATGCCCTATGGATTTACCCTAGAAACTGAACAGGATTTAACTTAATCTACCCAATATTTATAACAATGCAAAGGAAAATTATATTTGTGCACGAAATATTAAACAATACAAAATGTAGAAACAATCTTAGATAAATTCGATAAAATATCAGGAAGATGCAATATGGTCAATCAATATGTCCATAGGTTGTCATGGTTACCAATGATACAATGCACCACATATACTTCATGACAAACTAAGTATAGCAACAGTAAACAGCAATCAATCTTTCAAGTGGTAGATAATAGGAATAGTTTCTACATAGCTCACACTCCCCCCCCTGCCCCCTCCCCACCCAGCTTCCCACACTTTCTTGGTTATAACACAAACTTTATAGCATATCTTATCATGCACGGAAGGTACCAGTAGAAACCTCATAATGCTCCCCCTTCCCCCTAAACTCCCTATCCCAACTCTAACCTGATATTATTTCTGATTGAGAGACGGGGATGATATATATAATCACAGTCGCCTACTCTATTTATTACTATGAGATATTTCTTTTACACTCTATTCATTCCCTTTTGTAAAGTCACTGTGGTCTAAATAGCCTGATAACGTTTTAAGCTGACATTGTTGAGATGTTAATGATTACAATATATGGTCACTGCATAAATGGAGATCATTACCTGTAACTACTTACAACAGACTGCTCAATACAGCATGTGAGCAGGACCTGACGTAACTTGCATACTTGCACGCATGCATACTGCCCAATCCTACATACACTTTCAGTTCTTGGTACAGCTGTATGATGAGACCCATAAATGTAAAACCCAATCATCTATGACATAATGATAGCTGTGTTAATTGAAATACAATGGAGGCAATTGCTTACAAATAAGTCACTTTAAAGAAAGCTTAAAGGCAAAGAATGAGGTGTCTACAAGGTAAAATGAATTTCATATTTGAAGCACAGAAATCACTGAGATGTGGTGATTAAAATCGTTGACCTTCACATACTTATACTCTCGTGTTTAATTGAGAATGTTCTGGCAACAATTTAGCATTGAACTTTGGCACATTCTGATAGTGCCATTCCCAAGTAATAACAACTACTGTAAGCTAAAAACATAATGTGTTAGTCCACTAGAAATTGGAACAAGCATGATGAAATTAAGGCATCAACTGCCAATGTTTACAAGGTTCGCTTCACTGCCTTTTATCTGTGAGGATTGCCCCCCCCCCCCTCCCCTCTCCGTCTCTCTCTTTTCTATTATTAAGTGTTCAGTGATTCACTAATAGAAGTGAAGTGATTGGAGCCATACAGATTTCTACATTATACTGAGGGGTATTATTATGTCACAGTGAAATCACAACAGTTACTCAAACCTGAAGTATGTATTTATGTGTTGATGAAGTAAGTTGGGTGAAACATTTGCCACCAATCGAAGGTTAAAAAACAGCACATATTGCAAATTAATAGTTAGTCTGCCACAGTTAATTTATAACAGATGCTCAATCCTGGAATGTATTTATGTGTTACCAACGTAAAATTTGCTGACTGATCAAAGACTAGACCATGTGTAGAACTGTTCATGTTCCTTTCATTTCCGTTACTAAACTTGAGGTGACAACTTGAGGTGACACAAGAGGATGTTTATATAAGATTAGCATCTATATCCTGGACTTGTTCTTGTAAAATAGCCCTGTCATAACATTTACAGACCAAATTTTAAATGCCACCAAACTGATTTATGTAAGGTCATGAAAGTTTATGGAGGGCAATCTGACTGAATGAGGAGGCACCCGGCTCAATGTACCCCGACTACCCCCCCCCCCCCAATACCTTCCTGCATGCCACTGATATGGATGTATGCTATAACAAAACTATCATTTAGGGCATCCTGCTAGTGGAGGACTTTCTTCATATAAAGTAATATCCATCACTGGAAGCAGACCTCTAAAAGACATAACATACCCCACACAACATTCCATTTGAAACTTTTAGCCTAAATGAAGACATTTTCAATGCAATGGATTTTACTTCTTTTCCACGAGTTGTACATTTTCTCGAGAGTTTTTCAAGGACATGTGACAACCATATAATAATACCTTAAGAACTTGAATAAAAAAATATTGAATGATAGCATAAATGAATTAATATTGACCTCTCACAAGACAGGGAATACTTTTTTCCAAGTATCCGCATTGAAAAACGATGCAAAGACATGCTTATTGCCGAACAAGTGCAGAGATGTATCGTAGTCTTTGTAGTACACAGGAAACATGGTCTTTATGAGAGACGAAATTTCAGAACCTTCTCAGACTGCTACACGATCTTTGAACACTAAAATATTCCTAGCATTAGAGCCAGTTGATATAGAACATAAATCTACTCATTGTAGTAAACCAATGTCATTTTGCACCATGAATGTTTCAACCGTTTTGCGTCTTTAAGCAAATTTTGCGGCCTGAAACTGGGATTCCCAGGTGTTGATACGACTAACCCGTAATGAACCGTGGTTCCATCTTCCCACAATAACATAGTTATAGCAGGATACAATGGATTGTAACTTATTCCAATTAATCACCAAAACTCTCAAATTCATAGCTTATAGCAGCAGATATAAAGACAGGTGGCCATGAATTTAACAAACGTAACCCTCATTTGAGTACACTTCCTGTTTCTTTGAATGGCAAAAACTGTCGTGAAGCTTCCTGTTTAGAAACACCATAGCATCTGGTTTTCCTGAAGACTTCCAAAGGGTTGAGTAGGAAAAAATTCCGGAAGTACTTAATAGAGATTTCACTCTTCTTAGCAATGTATATGAATCTTGATAGTCATTTAACATTACTCAAAAATTATTACAAAACCAGCCTATCAAATTACAAACATAGGCAAAATTGTGATCATTCACTTTAATATAAAAACCATTTCTTAATTTTTTTTTTATACAGCAGTAACTTCTTCATAACCTTCAATTCTATGATGTTTTCTTTCTTAAGGTTCTTATTTAAGACAGAGTATATACTTTAATTGACTTTACTTAATTCTATGTAATGGTTAACTAATTGTTAGACACAAACATTATTTTTACGATAGGACTTGTACTAGGAGTACACACAGCATGAATACATGTCCAAGTAAAACTCCCCTTGTTATAAGTTTCAGTACAAGGTTCTATGTATGACTATGTAACCTTACTTTAGTACTGTACTAGATTTGAAATCCATGAGGGCAAAAGGTACAAGTACAGGCCAGTATGCTAGATTATTACCAGTGAGATGACGGGCTCACCACAAGTCTTTCTATCAGATCTGATACCCACAGAAGACTAACATTGATGCTGTTTACATTAGAGACCATATGGCTGTTATTTGCTTGCAGACGGCAAAAGAATGTAGTACCAACCATCAAGGTTATTAAGTATAACATGAGTGGAAACAGATGTGCTGCAGTTTGGAATGTTTCAGACTGTGACTCTACAGCTCAAAAGCAATTACACAACAAATACTTAACTATTACAAGGTCAATTCATTTCTAGCCATGGTGGCTCACATAAATACAGTAACAGATTCCTTTTGTAACAACATTCAAGCTTTTGTTATACAACACTCTTCACATTTCATACAGTACTTAGTGAACATCAAGCTTTTGTTATATAACATCTGCACATTTCATACAGTATTGAACATTCAAGCTTTTGTTATATAACATCTGCACATTTCATACAGTATTTAGCATTCAAGCTTTTGTTATACAACACTCTTCACGTGTCATACAGTAGTGAACATCAAGCTATTGTTACATAACACCTGCACATTTCATACAGTATTTTGCATTCAAGCTTTTGTTATATAACACTCTGCAGATTTCATATAATATTTTGTATTCAAGCTTTTGTTATACAACACTCTTCACATTTCATACAGTACTTAGTGAACATCAAGGTTTTGTTATACAACACTCTTCACATTTCATTCAGTATTTTGCATTTGACAGTTAGCTGACTGTAATAATACCATAACTTGAACTATATTTTTAACTACCTACACCTGGAAGAAACTCACTCATACACTTTTTGTTTGTACATCTTAAATAAATAAAGACAAAAAAAAGAGCCTGATGTTTGGATCCTAGCAGGAATCTTCTTTTTCAGAGGCTTATTAACTGAAACAAAATACAGATTAAGGGCACACTCAAAATAGACAGATGGACAGACAAATATAAACTGGACAGACAGCTAAAATGTCTTTGATGTAGACCTTTCTTGAGAACATTATTCCCTAAACTGCATGATCCAGAAGTTTTGTTAGCGTGTGGCCTGTGCCCGGTTCATTTCCAAACATCAGACAATTATGATCACTTGATAACTTCCTTTGAGCACAGCAGCCACCAGTCACTGTACTTTTTGAGGTTGTAACCTTGGTGAGCTCAAACTGTAAACAAACCATTAGGTGGGAAGAGAAATTGAACAACTGGACGTCATATGTCCTTCACGGAGGGAAGTCAGCGTTCAGTCTCATTTAGATGCTAAACTTGTCCAGGGTCTTGTCAACATTTCTTAAAATGACTGCTCTGGGCTGTGGCCATGAGAGGCTGACTTGCCTTAGTTCGTTGGCAGTTGAACTTCCAGTAAATGGCTTTGTCTGGTAACACTTAACACACTTAGTAGCTGAATTCATCAAACCCCCAAGAAGAGAAGAGCCAGTCTACAAAGATAAAAGATGAAACTATGACAGATTGTCACACAAATTGAAAGAAAAGAAGAAGCTTAAATATTGATGACTTTAAATATTATATTAGATCACATTCGTATCCCCCCAATGCCAGTGGTATGGGTCATATATGTGACATCCCCTGATGCCAGTTGGTACTATTGGCACCTCCTAGTGATGGGGTATATATATGGCATCCCCTGATGCCAGGTGGTACTGTTGACACATCCTAGTAATGGGATAATACATGACAAGATAAATACAGAAAAACATGACAGAGGAAGCCTACCTGCCAGAAGAATAGCTTGGTGTCACCGAAAGCATAAGATGCCAGGTACTTGCCATCTGCAGAGTAACCAAGCGCAGTAACAGCTGTGCTGTGACCGGGGATAGTCTGGAATAACAAAATATTTCAGTCTGAAGAGTGACAAGTTTCAAGCTAAACATGTCATCCTTACATAAATATATAATAGATGATAAATCCTGAATAAACAGAATATACTTGGTAACTGATAGTAATCAGTCTTAATTGTGATTATTAAAGAATTCCCACTGACAGCACAACCCAGCATGCACCTGAACGCTGCTACAAAAGCAATAAAACCACTGGATGTATACTGGCTAGCGGCATGTAGATATACAATATAACCAATGTGTGTGTACCCCTGGGGGAAATGGGGAAAGTCCCCCTGAATGTTTTTATTTGAAATGTTGTAGATTGTGCCACATGCAAAATACTGCCTAACTAATTTGGATTTATTGAATATTTTTGTTTTTATCAACAAAGAAAAATCCAATTTTTTTTTTAGACGTAAAGTGGCTGGATATGTTCCTACCTTTCTTAGATATTCAATTTTCTATGTGTAGGATTTACGCTTTCATTTCATTTATTACATTCATTTGACAGAAAACAAAACTCACAAATATAGTTAAGATTTGCAGAGTCAGAAAGGCAGAGAAAAATTGAATCATTCTAAGATATAATTTTTTTAATGCAGCAGTCTAGATCATCTTTGTGGAGAGATATAACAAGATCTAACCTCGTCAAAGTCAAATTCCTTTATAGGAAGAAACAAACCTGTGATTTGTTAGTCTTGAGGTCGTAGATGGTGATAGATCCATTCTTAGCCCCCACGGCTATTTTCTTTGTGTTGTGGCAGTAGCTGAGCATGTTGAATCTACAGACTGCTGGGAAGACATCCATCAGACCTCTGGTTCGGAGTCGGCCAGAATCCAAACAGAAGACCAGAATGTCTGTCGCCTGTGAGGCAGCGGAGGGAAGCTGGAGTAAGTTGCATTTCCCATGACAGCATAGATGTAACTTACTTTTAACTTTAAGCTCAATCCTTAACATATTTTATCAAAACTTCAAAACATTATTTTTTGTTGGCAACAAATTACAAAAAGATACCAAAGAAAAATATAGGGAAGTACAAAGTAAAACAACCGGAGAGAGAGAGAGGAAAAGCAATAAATCAGAGGTTCTAGACAAAATTCTCACCTCTACGATGAGGTCGACGACATCATTCTGCATTTTCTCGATGAGTAACTCCACGATTCTCAAAATCTCAGCTTTAGCTTTGTACAGAGTTGTTATCTATTGATGTGAACACGGTAGAAGAGGAAGAAAAAACATTGAACAAAATCATGACTTATAACATAACAGCAAAAAGAGGAATAGAGTGATAAAGCTTGCAAATATCTATTTTTTTATAAGTTTTGCTTTGGATCAGCTTACCTTTCATTGGCAGAAATCAGAACTGACACTTGTAAATTCATTAAGTATTTAACAAACCATTACTAGGCTGTGTGTTGTCATGATTCCTAAATGGTGAGAGGTCAAACACATGCTTGACCATTCATTCAAGTCATTTTTTTTCAGTTTCTTTGGACAGTAGACAAAGACGATTGGGAAGTTCTACTTTGGTACAAATTTCTTAGAGGAATGATGAGAGGGATGTTATTTCCACCGACCTGCACGTTAACCATTGGTGTCTGTGCTTGAGTTGCTTGAGCTTGTTGCTTGGCAACCTCTCGTGCCATTGTGGTGATGAAAGTTGCCGGGCGGGCAGTGGCTATCAAAGAGAGGGCGTGGTGAGCGCTGCGGCAAGAATCTGCGGCTGGTGTGATTGGTAAACTTGTAGCCATGCTGAAAACAAGAACAATGAGATTGTGAATCAAAGTTGAAAATGAAAACTCATAGGAATGTTTATTATAACCAAAATACACCAACACAAATAATACACAGCCACTTACATAGTACATCATTAAACCACATAACCATTAAACCACCATACACTACTTGGTAAAATGAACAAACCATACTATAACCAAGAAACTTGAAATACCAAAATACACCAACACAAATAATACACAGCCACTTACATAGCACATCATTAAACCACATAACCATTAAACCACCATACACTACTTGGTAAAATGAACAAACCCTACTATACCCAATACATTTGAAATACCAATACACACCAACACAAATAATAAACAGCCGCTCACATAGCACATCATTAAACCACATAACCATTAAACCATCATACACTAATTGGTGAAATGAACAAACCATACTATAACCAAGAAACTTGAAATACCAAAATACACCAACACAAATAATACACAGCCGCTCACATAGCACATCATTAAACCACATAACCATTAAACCACCATACACTAATTGGTGAAATGAACAAACCATACTATAACCAAGAAACTTGAAATACCAAAATACACCAACACATATAATACACAGCCGCTCACATAGCCAACACGTCGGCAAATCACTAATGCTTAAGCATATGCAACTACACATGTTAACAACATTCCAAACAGCAAATCCAAACTTTTATGCTATATGTTAAATTGCCATGAATGTTTATAGTGTCATGTCTGGAGGTTTCAGCAAATTTAAATGTGACATTATCAAGCCATGGCTCATAGTTGGGTAAAAGTTGGTACTTTTTGCTTTGTTTGCTGAATTGTTCTTTTTCGTTGATAGATATCTGTTTAAGTCTATGCTGAATAAAAAGTACTACTATTTATTAATATGTACTAACGTTGGCGTTGTCTTCATTAGCAACACTGGTTCGTTTCATCTTGAAAATATGAAAAGCAAACCAAAAGGAACATAAAAGGTTTCACAGCCTAGTGGTACTCTACACACTGAAAAACTTGCAGCCACCTGATGACTTTTAAACCACGATATCTCCCATATGGGAAAAAGACGTTTCCTTGGAAGATTTATTCATCACTATAATCTCTTATCACTACAGGTTAAGATGATGGCTTTACTTCTCCTCTCAAAGACATAATCAATCAGACCACATCAACACAAAACTGCTGACAACATAAATAACACAAACTCGTTACTGACAGAGGAATAAGATATAAACACACCACTACAGAACACAACAAATAAAACAAAACCACAACAAAAGGAGCAACATCATCACTCAAAATATTAAGTCAACAAACTCTTAAAATATCATGAAATTTCATTTGATATCACACAACAATGTTACATAGGTCAAAGAAGTATTCCTAAAGTGACAACCCTCAAGAATTCTACTGAAGAGAACAAAAGACTCAGGTTACAATGTTCATAACATTGGAGCAGAAAAGGTGTTCATGTAAAAGGAATTCAACAGCAACATATGTCAATAGAAATGGTTTATCATTTTTCTTCATTTAAAACTTCAAATGGCTGTGGATTATTTTCACTTCTAAGAACCATCAACTTTGATCAATTTGATACCTTGCAGCATAGAGAGTGGGATCACAACAGAGTTCCAACAACCCCAGCAGAACTGAGGACACATCGATGAACGGCTCCCAAACAGTAAAACCTCGTCCAAGTAGATCAATCCCTGCTCTTCGGATGGGGGTGTGAGGTGGAAGTTTCGATGATGGAGGTTGCAGCAAGAGGAACGATAAAGCTTGAGCTGTAAACAGAGGAACAAAGATTGACTCCTTATCCTTCTAATTTATTCCCCTTCTCTCTGACAACAATGCAACTACAATACAAAATTTATTACTTTGTTCTAGACATTAACTTACAAAACAAGACCGGTTGCTCTTTCCAGTAGTTACAGTATATTATTCTAATAGGTTTCTTTTCTCTATTCAAGTCTTGCTGACTTCATACCTCATTCCTTCTCTTGACGACAAGGTATTACCTTAAACTCCCACATGAACAAAATATGCGACTCAATGTCGCAGGAAAACATTGTTCACCGCCCAATTTCACATATTAAGGTCCACAGCGCTGAATCTATCACAAAGTTCCTCCTCTTACTTCTTACTCACCTGTATGCCTGGCAAGAGAATAATCATTTAAACTAAATCCTTGCTGGATTTGTCTTTGTGCTGGAATGCTGGGCGCTTTCTGCCTGCTGGGGCTTATCTCTGCTCCAAACTCCGCTCCGATGACTCCCAACATGACGATTGCCGTGGCCTGCTTACGTCTTGATTCAAAAGATATAGATACCTTCTTGACAGGTGAATCACCTACAAATATTATTTTTAAAAAAAGGAAAGAAAAAAAGAAGAGAAAATTTGGGAAAAACTGTAAAAATATACATGTGGAAGATAATACTTTTCACCATAAATGCAATTAAAAAATGGACAAAGGTTGTCACTTGTAATACCTCGGTTTTTGACATAAATTGGAATATATTTCTAGTGAGAAAGATCATGATGCAATCTTAAAATCTAGTTAATGTTTTTCTTCCTACTCACTTCCCTCGACCCACCCCTCCCCCATAACCCTGTCTCTAACATCTTTAACTCTACAACGAAAGAATGGGAAGAAATAAAGGACAACCCTGACCAAGCAACTATGTTGACCCTCTGTAATACCAACAGAGTTTGTGTTGACATTAGTTAGCATAGTATGTGTATAGTGTTAACATAGTATGTGTACATAGTTGTGTTCATAGCTAACATAGTATGTGTATAGTGTATAGTATGTGTTAACATAGTTTGTGTTCACATTAGCAGGATTTCAAACAGCTTAATCATGACAAACAGACCTGATAAGATCTCTGCTTCAGGTTCAACCTCTGAGCTTTCCGAACTACCGCTGTCAGAATGTTCCCGATTCATACCGCCGCCCCCAGACGCTTGGCTTCCTCCCGCAGATGCGATCAAACTGAGAGCAGAGTCCACATAGAACGGGAGATGGGGAGCCCACTGCTGGATGACTTCCTCTCTACCTTCAGCACATATCCGCCTCAACTCTGCAAGCAGCAGGGCTTGGGCTGCAGCACGTACCTGAGAAGAACCACGAATACTCCAAATGAATTTTGGACAACATTCATATTGGAAGAGTTTATATTCTAGGAGACTCCTTAAAACTGGTTGACAATGGTTGATTTGACTTTGCTAAAAATTTCTTGGAAGCTATGAGATGTTAATCCTGACAGAGATAAAGTTGAACTTCATTTGAATTTCATTTAAAATAACCGGGTGAAAGTTGACAATTTTGAAGTCATCCAATTTGTGTTCACAAGCTGTTGATACTTATAAAGGGTCTTATTCTGGGATATTTGTTTTAAAAGGAGTGAGATGGGCCACTTAAAATGGGGACGAAAATGAGAACACGATAGAGGCAAAGGTTCACTTCAGAATATAAGACTAGATCAAAACAAAAAGGAGGGAAAAAAAATAGAGAGAAAATAAATATTGTACCTCTAGACATCTGTCTTGCCATCTACGAGCTAGCATTTCAAGGTACGGTGGCTTGTAGGAAACACTTCCTAGCATGTCTGGTAAGAGTACGCAGTGAAGCGCTGCTAGAAGACTCCAACCTGGAAAAGAGTGACCACTACATCAACAACTTCAATGCCAACATGGAGATAGTTATATACAGTGATGATAAAACAAAAGAAAAGACTATTGCACTACCGACAGCACACACAGACAAACAAAAAAATTCACATAGTTACAGATATGTATTATCAGCAACTTTATAAATATTTTTAACTTCTTTGGACAATTTGATTAATACAAATCGATTCACTTTCATCTTATGTGTGCATTCAATACCTTCACACATACCTCTCAGGAAGCAAAGCGAGTGTTTGTAAAAACTTTAACAAGTAAAGTGAAGAGTTGTTAGTCAGCTTACCTTGCTTGATAGAAGCTTGCTCTGGAGTAAGATCAGATAAATCATCATCTCCACCATCCACCTCATCTTCAAGTCCTTTGAGCCTTGACCTTTGAAGCAAAAGTCACAGTACTAACTCACTAATCACACATCATAACCCTAACATATTAGATTTGTCAACAGAGAAAGTTCCACCACCTGTTTTCTTCATATACAACCCCTCTGCACGTTCTGACACTGAAGAGTTGAATATAAGCCTCCTACTTACTGACACCCCTCTCTGAATTATTGTCACACATGAGATGTCATAGTATTTATAGGAATTCAAATGATGTGATGCAAAGAGAAGATGGGTGGGGGGGGGGGCAGGAGGAGGGCATAGAAGTGGGCATAGAGAGGTGGGCATAGAAGAAAACAACTCATCTAATAGGTGATCTTGTCAATATGTCCTAAAGGAACGGTTCCAGGAATGATATATGCATATTTTGCTGCTAACCACCATAAATAACTGCTTTCCATTGCTGTCTACACCAAGTGTTCCCATGTCCCTTTCCCTTGTGGATGCTTAGATGGTTTTAAACTATAGTCAAAAGCAGTTAGTGTTCGACTACAACAGCTATCATGAAAATGGTTGTAGGCCCATTTATCTAGTATCCAGGTATACCGTACCTCTTTGGCTTTGGCCTCCTGGAATGAGAAAGCATAACAAAGCTTGCATTGTTCATCCCCATCAGGGTGTTCCCAACGGAGATCACTGATAAGAGATGTTGGGTGGTGACGGCTCGAGAGAGCTCCCAGTGACTCAGATAGATCTTGGACTTGTCAACCTCTTCCACAACTTGTGGAGTCTCCATCTGAGGGGATGTCTTCCTCTTAATCTCTAAAGCTTCCTTGGCAGAAAGCTGCGAGGAGTTGCTCGACGTTGACAGTCGTCTCCCTCTGTGGGCCCTGGGAAGCCACCCCGGCAACATGAGAGACATGTGTGCTCCATGGGATATGAGACCAAACGAAACTGAATCATGAGGCTTCAGTAATCCAAGCTTATTTAAGCAGATGTCATCTAGATTGGAATCTAATCCCCAAGCATGTAGACAAGACATGAACAGCTGAGCAATGTCCAGAGTCAAGTGACTGTTCTCCAGGGTCAAACCCTTAGGACCTTTCTGAGGGACACTCGGCTCCTCGGTCACAGATATGGCCGGAGGAGGCCGCACCACATCTACTTCATCCTCGTCACTGTCTCGCATGTTATCGATCTGCTTTGATATAAAGCCCGCTACCTTTTGGGTCAACTTGGCAGTTTTGGATTCTCGGCCGCTTGATTCTGCCAGTTTGGCCAGATCAGGATGGCTTCCCTGGGAAACTATTCCAGGAATTAAGTTCTTATCTGTCAATAACTGAACGATCAGAACTTCGGCGTCGAAGAAGAGAACGTGGAAATCTGGGTCTTTGATGTTTGCTTTGACAGCCTGGATCGTGAGAGCATGAGTCGGATCTTTTGATATGATGCCCTCTGTGGAAGGAATGTTCAGCACCGATCCCTGGGCAGCAGCCAGGAGGGTCCTATGGGCTGCGTTCTTAATGGCTGCTAGACTCCTACGACGGAATGCTTGAGCGATACTTTGTGTTGGGGTTAACATCACCTCATGGGCTCGGTTAAGTTCAGCACACGCACCGAGTATATCCTCAGCAGTCGTCCCTTCCGCAATACGATCTAGGTGACCTGAATCAATAAATCAATAAAAGTGGACAGGATAAATACCTTGGTTCACCTCTGATTGGAAGGGATGAATATATTAATTTAAATGTGTAGCCATAGCAACATAATTAGCTTCTTCCTTTAGGTATGGGTGTGACAAGATACCAATGACCAAAGGTTAAATCTTAGATAGTGGTGCATGGCCTTGTCTTTAATACAAGACTGAAAACATTCAACGTTAACATTTCAACTATAATCCTATTGCACATGTCCATCTGAAATAGAATGGACAGGGAGACATTCATTTATCTACAACCCAGGAATATATGGATGGAGGTGTCGACTTTCCACTTGTATGAGTTTATCTTATCAAATATTCCTATGCAGCAGTAGTTTAATCCACATGGGAGACAACGATGCACTTCCTAACAACCTTCATGCATGCAAGGTGGACATCAATTATTACAATCACCCAATTATACCCAATAAAAATATCTTTAAGTTCATAAAATTCACTTATGACTACTGTTTATTCTATTCATAATTACTGGACTTGTAATAATAGTCTTCTTGCATTCCCTCTATCTCTCTCTCTCTCTGTCTCTCTCTCTCAGTTGTTGAATGTTTAGTGACAGCTTCATAATCCATAATTACCTGTTTCCATTTGCCAGACAAATACACTTCCATCTTCTAGGGCTACGACCAAGAAATCTTCCGCCGGTCTCCACTTGATGGCTCGAATGGGAAAAAGGTGACGACTGGCTAGGAGGGTGCATTTACGGTCCCTCAAGCTGAGAAGGGCCACAGAATGATCAGTGGCCACAGAGCAGACGCAAGTCAAAACACGGGCCTGCAATCAAGATGATTAAACACTGTAAACATACATCATCAAGTTAAGGATGTTGGAAGACAGGAAGCTATTTCAGAAACCAGAAAAGCCAGTTGGATTTGTCTTTCCTTGCCATATAAGTTTGCTCTAAACTTCCACTTAATTATCTGAGTCATGTAAGGCAAGTGAGTTTAATTTGTCCAAGAATTAAGCGAGAGCCAGCAAAGATCAAAGACTTCCATCTCTTATTTGGAGCACTCACTCGTGGACATCAACCATTATATTCACTGGTAAGGATATTACAGTATAGAATTTTTATTCCAAAATGTTTCAATATCCAGAAAGAACAGTCTTCCTAAGTGAAATACAGGCACATAGATGTATGAGCAAATGTACATTTACCAATTTTAGCAAATCAGATCTGCCACCAACCATCCCTTTAATAACTGGTATTAATGAATGAGAGTTACATGACATTGTTTATGCACTGTGAAATATTTTAACAACTTACTGGCAAACCAAAGTAATGTAGTATAAATCACAGTGAATAAGGCTGATTTTGAGAGATTTGAGACAGCCTGTTGACCCCATGAGCCAATTTTGAGACCATTTGAGATAACATGTTGATCCCTTGATGCCCAGAAAGTAAAAACTGACAAGGGCCCCATGAGTGTGCTTAAAGCACCCAACACAAGAGTATGAACTCTTCGAAACAAGTTTCAATTTCTGGATGACTTTATGTATCGTGAAGATCACTTGAGAACTATTTTATATTGGGCCACTTCACAAAACTCGATTTGACCAAACAATATTCACCACAAGAAAATCATAGCATCAGAGTTTAATTTTAGCACTTTCACAAAGATTACATACTTTGACCTCATGTGACTTCTGACCGCTACCAATTTCAATAGAGTTCTTGCACTCACCAAGCTGGATCTACTTACTAAGTATGAAGGTCCACAAAGATGTACTTTTTGAGTTATTGTGTAGACAAGGTTTTCAGACTTTGACCTCTTTTGACCTCAGATAACCTTTGACCTCACAGAAAAGAATAGGGTTCTTGTACTCAATAAGATGGTACCACATACCAAGTATGAAGTTAATCCTGTTGGAAACTTTTGAGTTCCGTTAACAAGCAAGTGTCACACACATACATACACATACGCCATAACCATCGCACAAATGCCTATCACCCTGGCAAGGCAAAAAAACAATTTAAAGTGTCAAAAACATACCTGTAGAAAGTGCTTGGGACTAACATTATTACTGGTATGGATATTGAAATTCAAGAGACCTCTTTCATATGTCCATATGACAGTACAAAGCCATCAAGCATTAAGACAATACAGAATTATGAGAAGCGCACTTACATTGCAATTTTCAGGTGGTACTAATAACTGGGTTAATTCACCACCATGAACACAAAACGTATGGAGTTTATTGCCAGAGAATAGATCCCAGAGGCAAATGGTAAAGTCGATGCCACCAGACACCAGATGATGAGAGTCGTAACGCTGATGCTCCTGGTGTGGGTAGAGGAGACATGTAACTCTACCATGATGACCCTTCAGGATCCGATGTGGCGGCCAACCTATCGTAGTATCAATAGTAGACAAACAATTGGGATACAATATACACCATCATTGACTTTCAAATAAAGTTGTAACTACAGCACGCTAAAGTTTGTTTTCTTCTCAAAGAGATATTTGTAGATCTGATATGTCAGAATGTGTTCTTTCTTCCTAGCTGTATGAGTGTCCTTCTAAGAGGTGATACAAAGTAATAATTGTTTCTACCATGTGGCATATCTGGATGTATATTGCGTGGTGAGGGGGCATCCTTACCTTCTCTGGTTGTATGAGGACCTTCAAACAGCCAATTTGAAGTAATACACCTTCCCATTACTATACATATTAGGGTGAAGATTTGTAAGGGCAAGTGGGTATTCAAATCAGAATTTGTCCTTACCTTTCCTGGCTGTGTGAGGTCCTTCTAACAGTTGTGCAATAGCTGACTGCACAGCTGGTACAATCAGTATGCTACCATTGGACCTTCCACAGACCAACCAGCCCTCCTGTGCTATGTAGATACTTGCTGTTACCTGCAGGCTGTGTTGTTTGCTATCTTTTCTGTTCGGACACTATAAAAGAAAACCAAAGTTGTAGCATCCAATCTCATCAGTCGTTTTGACTGAAGTATTAAACTAACAATTCCCTGTATACCATTCATTAGTTGATTGATCAGGTTCTGTATTATAACTTGAACATCATAACATGAATATTCAATGTATGCAAAATGCAGGTCAATAACTGTAGTGTATCAAATTGCAATATCAAGTTATCTTCATATCGACTAATAAAGAAAGGCACAAGGGTCTTACATTAACAACCCCAATTCATTACTGCCACACATTACATCATTGCAATGATTCTTTGGTCAATTTGTAAAGTAAGTTGATATATGTCACCTTGATTTCCTGACTAACTATAACACTGGAGCACTAAATCAAGTAGCTTACCAATTGATCGATTATACCCGCTGGTTTGGGAGAGCAGCTATCCCAGGCTTCTTGGAGACTGTTGCTCGATGTTGGAGGTAAAACTGAAAGATACAATCATGATTTAGGTATTAAACCAGCTGGATGAAGACTGTCATTATGCAACCACGTCTTCTTGTCAAATGTCTCCAAATTACACACACAAAAGAATGCTGAATTTTTCTAGAAACCCTTCCTTGGCACTTTCCAAGTTGTAACATATGCAACTGGAATGTGATCCCTGGTTACACAGTGGCAAGGTACTGTGGCTTCTGACTGGCACCCCTAAGGTACTGTGGCTTCTAACTGGCACCCCTAAGGTACTGTGGCTTCTAACTGGCACCCCTAAGGTACTGAGGCTTCTGATTGGCACCCCTAAGAAAGGAATGGCTATATAGGAGTCACTACCTATGTACTGCTGGATAACTCAGTTGGTAGAGCACAGGACTTGTAACTCTGAGGACTCTGGTTGGAATCCTATTCTAGAAAATATTCTTTGCTCTTTCAAACTGTACAATTACAAGGGATAGCCAGTTGAGCACTTCCACTAAACCCTGTCAGAAATGACGCTGACAGATCTTGGAGAGCCGCAATATATGAACCAAATATCTGAATTATGCATCTAATAAGTTGTTGTCTTTAAATTGACAACAATTCGACTCACCTGGTAAGGTATCAAATTCCTCCTGTTTCAGGAAACTTAGCTCTTTATCTGAAACTTCTGGTATTTTCCAGACAGTCAGTCGACTACCGGAATCACCACGGATAAACAGTTTAAAGAAGGAACCCCGTCTGCCGTAGAAGAATGTCATGGCTGGGGTGCAGGAGAGCGGCTAATAATAATAATAAGACAGAGCAACAGTCAACAAAATATAGCATAATGTAAACAAAATTATTATTATTGTTTAAACAGTAATGGTGTGACTAGATAATGAACTGTAAATCAAGCCTGATATGGCAGTTTCTTACATACATGCTGAGCAAATTCCAGCTATTAATTTTGACCAATTATTTCAAGCTTTTCAAGCACAATTGGTTGTTATCTTTATGACTGTTAATGACTTCTACAATTCTCACCTTGTCCTGCGGTGCTTCCAACACACAGTAGAGAAAAGGTCTAACACTCGTCTCTGGACTCCTGCCGACATGGCTGCGAAAATCATCACTCTCTGGAATGCAGCTGTCCATCCGGAAAAAAGAAGAAGATGACAATTTAGAAACTTTACTGTAGAAGTGTTTATGTATACATTCCCTTCCTCACAATTTAAGAGGCACTCTGAGTGTTTTTTAACAGTAAACAGATTTTGGCTAAAACAATGAGATACTTCAACTGGTAATGTGTAAGATGAAACTATCAAGAAGCTGAGCGAGGAACTTGACTATCCACTGGGTAGTACAAGGCAGAGTGAATCCCTCCTAATTCATGAAATGAAGGAGTAAGTCATTTGAAAGTCACATGTAACCTTGATGATTGACATTTGGACAAGATGTAAAAACGTGAAGCCTTATGTACATAGATATCAATTGATCTGACCCCGAAACTATGACACACACACACACACAGTTGGACGGACTTTGTTACACTTTACTGGATTCAACAACTGATAACTTGATGATGCCATTATCTTAGACCAGATGGTTTCATCGTCTGAGTTACTGCTTCTAGATATATTCAAGAATATTTAAGCATACTTTGATAATACGGTATGACAGATTATCTAAGTCATTGAAATTGATTCTCACTTTGATGGTAGTTGGTAAAGGTAGCCTTTTCCATTTGAGCTCCAGACTAAGACCCTATCAGCTGCTGTGAATTCTCCTCCTATCCAATGCTGCCCCTTCTCAATGGCTTCCATGCACAGCTGAGAGAAGTCACCAGCATCATATATCTAATATCAAATCAAACATGTCCTGAATTAAAATACACTGTACTAATCAAAAGCCACATAGGCAGTATTTGACTACAGTAAAATGAGGAGGGTAGGGGTCAATGTTTCAGAAGGGGAAACATTTCTGTAAATGCACTCTCCACTAGAAAATACATATTAAGTTTTTATGAAATAGAACTGGATAAGGGAAGGGAAAGGGGTGGGTGGGGTGGGAAGGTGTTACTTATTGGTTCAGCAACCTTACCAAAGACAATCGGCTACTAGTTACCTTCCAAATATACTCAACATTATCTAAAGAATGTCATAAAACATTAAAGTAAGTGGGATAATCTACAGACACAAAAATTGCACACTGATTTTGTGAATACAATGATTATCCACATTTGACTTTTGACATCACATCAGTGCAATCTACTCAATATAGGTCAACATGTTTTTAGTTCACACTAAAAGTGGATACTTCATCCACTAAAGCCCTACTACAGCCATAACTAGAATTGTTATTTCCAGACGATATTTTGTTACTATCTTTGAGCCAGTTTTAACATGTTGAACTGGAATCTGTTTTTACCTGCCACTTTTTACTGCAGACGATTAAGACGGTCCTAAGAGTGAAAGCACAGCAGGTCACTGTTTTAGCTCCTTTACATCTTAACTGTTTGCACTCCTCCTCACAAATGGAATCACTATCCTGGTGAGATCAAAAGAAGACAAAAATATGATCTACTAAAAATAGCTTACTTACCTACCAACCAAAATATCCATTAATAAAAAGAAAAGCTCTGCAGTGTGTATCCTCTAATTGATCAGTATAATTGCATCTCCATGCAATCAAATGTCAGCTGTTTTTGTATCAGATTAGCTTCAAAAGCCATCACTGCTTGGTTCATTTCACTATACATATATGTTACTAAATATTACATATAACTGACCTCTCAAGTACTTTACTTGCAAAAGCACCACTGAGTGAGGTAACTGATACAACATTATATTTTAAATTTTCTTTTCCTAAGAATCAGTTTTTTATTGTTGAATCAGTGCTTGCTGCAACTTGCATATGATTAAAGACCAATGTAAGAAAAGTATCTGGGCAACAATCATCAATATAATTACTTGTTAATTGGATAACATTGAAAAAAAGCTGTGATGACAACTTAGTTTGGTTACTGTTATTGAGAGCAAGCAAAACAACTTTGCCCATCTTCGTCATTTCATACTTGGAATGTAAGTAACTTCAGAATTTTGTTTTCCCAGATACTACTCTATAACAAAACTTGACATGCATCCGCTAAGGAGTTTGGCAAAAGAAATGAACAGTGTTGTATTGTATGACTATATCTTAATACGTAGTAGTACGTAATAAGCTTCAAGTTGCCATTTGTTTTTAGATATATATTAGATATCATCGAATTAAAGCTAGCATGACAAATTTAGTTTGAGTACTGTTAATGAGAGCAACAACCATGACTTGCCGTCCTCGTCATTTTATGCTGGGAAAATAAGTAACGTAAGAATTTCCTTCCTGATTCTACACTTCAAAATAACTTGACAGGTTTTGGCTAATTTCTTGTTGAATTCCATATCATTGAATAAAGCTAGGATGAAAACATAGTTTGGTTACTGTTACAGATAGCAACCACCACGAATGGCCCATTTTCATCGCTTTACGCTGGGAATGTAAGTAACACTATAACAAAATCAAAGCATCCACTGAGAGGTTTGGCAGAAGAATGGAAACTGAACAGTGCTGTTATGTATGACTATATCTTACTATGTACTAGTGGTACATATTGAGCTTCAAGTTGCCATGCTTTTTATATATTGAATATTTAAATGGGTCAGTGTAAACTCTGTAAGTACACTTTGAGTACTTCAAATCAATTCTTACCTTTTTCAGAGCACTGGTGAGATTCCATACTTTAAGCATTCCAGTTGTTGTTACACCAATTATGATATCATCTAAATGGAAGATATGTTATTAATGAGATTAGAAAAACAAATTGCAATGGGAGACTTAACACTTCATATCACATTAACAAATTACAACAAAAGATAACATTGCATCAATCAATTATGTGTGAAAATAAATAGTATTTATTAGTTCTATACCATTATCCATAGAGAAAACACAGGAACCAGTTTTGATTAAATAAACTGCAAAATGATATTCATATTGCAAAATGACATTAAGGCAAGATCATTCTCATCAATTTCAGAGGAAATTTAACCAGAAAAGTAATACGTTTAGTGGTTCCGATGCCTAAACATATTCATAGTGTGGTATAAAGCCATACATGTTAATGTTCATGAACTTGTTCACACCAAAATGAAGAGGAATATCCATTGACTAATGCGGCAACATATAAAGAAAGGTATTAGAAATCAGTTATAATGTTGACAAAGTCTGTATAGTGACATAGTATAACCAGAAAGCCAGTTGGCTTTGTGATTCCTTGCCATACAAATGTGCTCAAACTTTAATATAACTATCTGACTAATGTAGAGACATTGAGTTAAAATTTGTCCAAGAATTAAGTGAGAACCAGAAAAGATCAGAGATTTCCAGCTCCTATTTGTGACACTCCCTTGTGGACATCAACCATTTCATTCACTGGTAAGGATTTTACAGTATAGAAGTTTTATTCCAAAATGTTTCAATATCCAGAAAGAACAGTCTTCCTATGTGAAATATAGACACATAGATGTATGAATAAAAGCACTTCTTTACCAATTTTGAGCTAGGAAATCACCTCTGGTACAGAACTATAGCTTTAATAATTGTTATTAATGAATGAGAGTTACATGACATTGTTTAC
>JAAAKB020106479.1:0-12985 GCA_010014835.2 Apostichopus leukothele | reverse complement strand
ATGGAGATTTGTAATGAGAATGGAATTAAGTAATTAAGCACGTTTTGTATCGATTACATTTATTTAATTTCCCATTTGTAATTAAATACTTAAAAATTGTTTAGATAATTCCGAGTTTTAAGTACACATTTTGGTATCAATAGAATAAATGGCTTATTTTGACTATGCGTAGTTAGTTTGGAATAACAAATAAATATTTATAATCAAGTTGGGATTTGTAATTTAATACGTTTTGTTTGGTATCTGTTGATTAAATGGTTTAAATGGGTCTCAATGGGGTCTCAATGTACGTCAATGAAATTGTTTGAGTGGGACTTCTTCCAGTGTTAGTAAGACGATCCAGAATATTTACTATAGAAACAGTGTACTCACGGTTTTTCTTCTTCATCTGTTCCCTTCCTCTCCCTCGGTCCCCTTACTGTCCCTAGATACTTACCACGGACCGGCGAAGAGATCAGTCAATCACCACGATTGACAAATAGAATCCGATGGAATCCAATCAGCTTCCGAGAATGCAAGAAAATCCTTAGTTTTGTTCCGAAAATCCTGCAAATACATACGAAAAAAATTAATCTATGAATATCTGTAAGTTACGTCCCTTCAATAATAGATGAGTCTATTATTATATGTGACTTTAAATACATACGAAACACGTTTAGTCTATTTATGAATATCTGTGGCTGAGATCACTGACATAGCTAATCTATTAATGAATATGTGTGTGTATTACATCACTTACATAGTGTTTTTACCTAAATGAATATATGTGGCTTAGAAAACGTTTCGGATTAACTTATTACGAATATATGTAGCTTAAATCACTAACAAACTAGATGTATCATTGAATATATGTATACATATACGAAACAGATCGCTTCTCGGCATTTTAATTAAGATCATGTGTAGTATCTGTTCCCTTTAGAGGGGAATGTGGATACACACCCGGCGATGATCACACAGTCACAGTCTCGATGCACGGGGACTGAGGTTGAGAGCGTGTCAGTCGTTCGGTAGTTTGGTTTTCGTGCCCAGGTTCTTTACTGGGGACTCTTCCTAAAAAGTCTTTACGAAAGAGACTAGGCCTAATCTAACTTGTAAAAAAAAATTACTTACAAATTGACAGAGAGCCTCACTATCTGGACATTTAGTTCCAAAAATTTTGAATTTAGTTCCGAAAATCCTGAATTAAGTTCCGAAAATCCTGCATTAAGTTCCGAAAATCCTGTATTTAGTTCCAAAAATCCTGAATTTAGTTCCGAAAACCCTGTATTTAGTTCCGAAAATCCTGAATTTATTTCCGAAAATTTTGAATTTCGTTCCAAAAATGTTGTACTTAGTTCCGAAAATCCTGTTTTTTTTAGTATATTGCGCTCCATATTGTTACAAGGGTTGTAATTGTTCGCATTGACCTTTACCAGACTAAATTCTCCAGCAGCTTGTCCATGTGGAATAAACGCGAGTTTTTCCGGTTATATTATCTGCCAATGATCAAATATATAATATCGTTCTACTAGAAACCGCGATGAGGAACAATTGTACGTAAATATTATTGGTACTAACATAAAGATAATTTAGTTCCAAAACTGTGGAGAAGATAGTCCATTCCGAAATGTGCAAATAAGGTTACTATTTAAGGAAGGTCACCAAAAATAGAGCCTGTGTAACAAACAACTGTCCACTCTCAACCCCAGTCCCATTGAAGGTATAGTGGTTAAGTTAACGTCTGCTTATAAAGGCTATAAACTAAAAGCCCATGTACAGTGTACACAGACAGGCCTGCATGTGTAGGCCAATACAGTGCATCAATAGATCAGATAAACCAGTCTTTATCTTTTCCGTATGGGAGTATAGCTGTTAATTTGATTAACAATATAGTATTAAATTCCTGCATACTTTGATGAATAGATGATGAACGCACAACTTGGTAACGACATTCGTGATTATCTGAATCAATGAGGTTTACTTACCCTGCCTGATCTAGCCTTGATGCGCTTAACCCGACCACTGAACAACAAAAACAAAATGAGAAAACCCTTTTATAACAGTTTGGATGAAAGCATCATGCAACTGAATTATAATGATGAATATGCATACACAGAACACAACCAATTATGTTAGTTTACCTCTGATCTCTCTCCTTTGGAAGGCAACGAAATTTCGGATTTCGTTACAATGACGTCATTAGCACAAACCGGTGCACCGTATGGACTATCTTACACCAAGTGACGCTTTAGTCATTTTCGTATTTATGTTAATCGTGTTTATGTGTGGTCTATTGGATATATAAGGGTGAAAGATTTGTTCTCATGAGGTAAAAGCTGTACATATGTCTATCATAGAAAGACAAATATAGCTTGAAACATATTGTTGTTATGTCATAGAGAAACAACTTCGACTCTAACCTCAGTATTGCTAGAAATCATACATTCGTACCCTCTATAGGGCCTGTCTGACAAAGACAATATGAAGCTGTGACTAATTACTGTGTAATAAATCATCGAACCTACCAGGGTTTTTCTACTCTAGTCCATTTAATGTCTGGTCTCGGATTCGGATCTCCTGGTACTCCACTACATTCGGTGGGAAGTTTTCGTGTTATAGTTTTCGTGGCTTGAGGATAAATATTTGGTGTTTCATTTGAAAAAGAGTGATAGTTTGAACCAATAGTCAAACGACTTTCTCGATATAATAAAAATGCCAGAATCTAACAAAATATTTTAGGCTTTATTATTTTGCGTACAGAGAATGTTACAATTGCAGCAATCTTGTTTTGACATATATAAGTGCTATAACGTGTTCTCAATATAACTGTCAGCCAAGGGTTGATTATTCATATTATAAAGTAATTAAATCGGTTAAGTATGACATGACATGGCAGCTTCAGCAATTGGTTTTGTATCAACAAACGGTTTGCATATTGTATCATTATCGTTTGGTTGACGAATGCGGTACGTTTAATCCAGTTTGCAAATGTCGTTACAGTTTTTATGTGTAGATTACGCAGTGTTTAGTCTTAACAGTTATTTTAACGTACATTAAATACATTTTATCTTATAAAGGTCTACTAGGATGTGATGCCTACTCGCTTTTCCAAATAACAATCATCATGGAATTATAGTGCGGCAGCATGCAGTATAATATTAGGAATATTAGGAATATAGTATACCCATGTTTTGCCTCATAACATGTAACTTTTAAATCTCGTGATACGATGACGTAACCAAACTTAGCAAATTAAAAGTTGTGGTTATTGAGGCCATTATCTGAATCACTTCACTAGCTTCGGAAATCAAAGTATCAACATTTCCATTTGCTTCTACTAATGTAAGTTAACAATTTGAAATACAGGCACGCGTCGTTCAAGGAGTCAGTATTAGTATATGTTTCTCCTTTTTAGTTTACTTTACTTAACAATTTTAAATTGTATCATTTCTGTATCGTCTTGTTCTAAACTTGTCCTCAATGTAAGCTGAATTTATCTAAAGCGCACATTTGTGAAGACGTCAAGAATAATGAATCATCATCCACAGATATGCACACACGACGTTCATTGGAGATAATCGAAGGCAGAAGAAATAATAAGATGCCTGGATAACACTTTTGAGCTCGTTAACTTTGTATCGTCATCAGTTTCCCATATTTTGCGATCTCGCGTTTACATAAAGTTTGCTACAACGTCAATAGTACAACAGAGAATGATTATTGTAAATTTACCGTATATTACATATTGGGACACGGAAGAGCTAATAGTCATTGTCTTTTTCAATGTATTTTACGTCTTGAAGTACGAATAAGTTTTTGTTATTTTAAAATCCATTATTTAAGTAAACTCAAAGCAAACTACTAATATTATTCAAGTAATTATTCCAAAGTGTATTGTTAAATGGAATGTAAACTTCGATTATAGCTCTCTACAATGGCGTGTTATCTTTCAAATGCCTTTCAAGTCGTTAAAGGAGACACAGTTACAATACTTTCAATTTTGTTTTCTTCATCGTATACTTGGGACAAACCATCTCCTGAGTTTGATGGGTTTAATTGACAATTCCCGGTATACTTTCTGTGGCCTAAAGGAGGAGTTTATTGAACACTTGTATTGGGGATGTAAAATAATTTCTGATTTTGTTTTAGATGTTGAGCAACATATTTTTAGACAATTTATTGTTTCCAAGTCGGATATGGTTTTCGGCTATCAACTATTATTGAAGCATCCGTTGGATTTTTTAAATTTTTCTTATCAAATATTAAATTCCAGAAGAAATTAAACATGAGCATTCCCAACGTTAACGAATTTTGTATAATTCAAATTTCTGTTACAAGTTAAGAAATACTTAGATCACGGTAAACATCGAGGACCAGTATCATACAATCTCCTAAGAGACACTTTTAGTAATTGTCCTATGCTCTTTGAATATTGAATATTTGTCATCAAACTGTATATATGTCTTAATATAAGTTTGTTTATTATGGCAAAGACTTGACAAGAAATGATGGCTAAAGAAAAAAACACAAAACAACAACAATAATGGAATTGCAAACAGTCTCATTTTGATTCGGAAATGGTATCTTACATTGACAAAGGGAAATACCATTTAACGTGGCTCTCAAGCTGACATAATCAACACAGAGATTATAACTTTGTTGTTGGTAACAGTAAGGATAAACATTAGCATGAAACCGCTTCAAGACATACAACAATGAGTCATAGAACTTTTCTTGGGATATGAAATTATGTCTATGGAGAAAAACAAAACAAGAAATGACGCATTTTTCTATGATTTCGCAATATGACGTGCCTTTAAGATTTCCTCTTTTTTTTCAAACGGCATTTTTTGTAAAATTTGTAATAATAAAAAGTAAAAAAAGTAATAATACTGTAATGTATATTCTTCAAATAATAATTCCGTGCTTTGAGTCTGTTTAGTCTCCTTCTCCGATGTATGCCTATGTATGCCTACGTATGCCTATGTATGCCTGTGTATGCCTATATATGCATATATATGTCTTTATATGCCTATATATTCCGTGCTTTGAGTCTGTTTAGTCTCCTTCTCCTATGTATGCCTAGGTATGCCTAGGTATGCCTATGTATGCCTGTGTATGCCTATATATGCGTATATACATGTCTTTATATGCCTATATATTCCTATATATTCATATATATATGCCTATATTCCCATGGTTGCATGTATTCCGCCCACTCACGTTGAGCCATTTGAACTCGTACTTGCGTCATTATGGAAATGTATATTGTAGAATGATACTATAGTGCTGAAGTAGTAACTCTTGCTGCTCTTAGTTTATCAAACTAGTACTGGTATGTATTACAGTAGACTTCTGGTCTCCTAATCGACCTATCCATGCTGTTGTATAGTCTCAAGAACGTACTACAAATCTGCCACACCCATTATGCTCTATTCAATGATTTCTACTTATGTTGTTGATATAAAATGTTATTGTCCTTAAAGCTTTACGCTGACAATAACATATAAACTACCTCTCCGATAATCGAGGTTTAGATATGTTCAACTAAACTATTTCCTTGCAGAGAGAGAGAGAGAGAGAGAGAAAAAGCGCAGTCCAAATCAAATTGTGTCGTGCATCATAATTGTATTGATGGTGAAAATATGGATGCGATACAGATGCGATACTCTATGACTCGGTCGAAAGGAATGGATGAAACAATAATTAACGGAGTTGGTGTATGAACCCTATTCTGGGAGATATTATTATTATATTTTAACCAATATATGATGTCGACAAGTAAGGCTTTGGTGCTTACCACTTGATCACGATTAATGCCACATTTGACTTCGCAATGAACATTTACAAAGTTAAGTTTGATTGTGCTGTGATAATTGTAAACATATATATATTTGTTCTTAGGAGTTGATTTAGCCACTTTGTGTGTGTCGTACGTACACACAATTTTTTAAAGTAATATTCAGCAATATAAATACTGCTTGTCTTCCCTAAACGATCAACATAATCATCAACATAAACTCTTCCATCGGCTGATTTTATTTCGATGTTCACTCAGTTTATTTTCAGTTGACGATGTTGCGATAGAGATCATGATCATGTAGCTTACAGTCTGCTGTGGTGATTGTATGCTGCTCTTAAAAATCCTTATTTCCTATAAAAATACTTTACGATTGCTAGGCATTCTTTCCGAAATTTCTTATCTAACAAACAATAAATGAATGGGTTGACAGCATTGTTAACAAAACCAATCATACGACCTAACTCGATATTGGTGTATACAAATTCGTTTGTTTCTTTTGCTGATATGATGACGGCAGCAGGTAGAATCGAAAAACCAACATTGGCAAAATAAATGCCACAGATATCACTGCCGTCAAGAACAGCATCAATGTAATTTTACGTTGTGCTGCCATCTTCATGGCGCTAGACAACGAAGCATCCTGCTTCGTTCCGTTTCTGGTACTGACGAAATTAATCTCTCCCTTCCGAGTTCCTTGACTTGTTTTATTTCCATCAGAATCAGTAGGCCTACAGTTCAACCAGTCCAATTTAGTACGAGGTGAACTACGGGGACAAGTAATTGATTTTTCCAAATGGCCCCCCTGTTGATGGTCTCTTCCATTTTCTTGACTGATCAGGTTATCAATTCCAGGTTCCGGTATATCGCTGTCTTTCTCAATTTTGACCCCGCAATTACTGCTTTTACCTGATATTGAAGCCCTAACTTGGCAGAATCCAGTCTGGAAATCGGTATTGTCTTTGGTCTCATTCATATTGACCTGAATCGCTACCGCGGTTGCTGTGTCCGTGTCATCAGAAGAACTGTGTTTCTCTGTGGTTTTCCGGGAATCATTGCCGTGTGTACTCACGTTAGATTCATGTTTCGTTTCGGTCATATACTCTTCAGTATTAGCATCTGTTACCGTTATTGATTCATCGTTAGGCATCGGCGATGTAACATTTCTGTGTTTACGGATAGCTCGCCACACCATAACGTAAAATGATGTTGTCATCAAAAGAGCTATACATATCAGCAAGCAGATCGCCATTTGCCAGATAACATGTATCAAGTGGTTGTTATCTGCATTTGTACAGGTGACAGTCTGATGTTCCAACACATGCACCTCCGCTGTCGCTAAAATTGGAGTGGTAACAGCAAAGCACAGTACAGTCACAGCAATCGATATCATTAATGCAGAACGGACCGACATGCGTTGTCTATATGGATGACATATTGCCACATAGCGATCAAATCCAACAATTGAACTGCCTAATAAAGAAAGCAATACACACGTTATTACTAGGTAATATGAAATCTTACATAGATATAGCATAGGGTTGTTTTCACCAGCGTTTACGAGGAATGTTATCATGAATGGTGTAGTAGCGCATAGCATAAGATCTGACACAGCCATAAATGAAATAAATACAAAGGTACTCGATGTACGGGCCTTATGAAGGTAGACCCGCAAAACGAGGAGGTTGCCAGGTGTACCAATCAGCCAGACAACAGCGAGAAAGATGGAGAGGACAAGGTCGGATGTTTGGACCTTATTCATATTAAGTCTTGTATCTTAAGTCTTGTATCGTCAATTTAATATATGCGAAGAAAACTTGATTTTCAACTGACTGAGCACTCTTTTTGAAGTTGATTCACTTAGGCCATAGTCTAAACGGCAGTGCAGGACACACATACACAAAAAACAAAAGCAGGTGCAGGTCACTTTGGTTTGTCAAATGTTCTCATTTGTTCCAGGTGATAAGTAAAATCATTAAATTGATAGACATGTGAATAACTATATTCTTTTAAACCGAATTGTATTCTTTGTTTATTTTTGTTACGAACGGCAGCACGAAGTCGATTCTCAAGATGGATATCCTTATTAGCTAAACGGAACCCTGCAATTGTTTCCAGTGCAAGCTAACCGATAATAACTCAGTCAATTTTACAATCCAGTGAGAGTGATGTCCACGTAAATGCAATATACACTGATGTCCACGTAAATGAAATATACACTGATGTCCACATAAATGAAATATACACTTATTTCCACGTAAATGAAATATACACTGATGTCCACATAAATTAAATATACACTGATGCTACGAAACTGCGTCTATTAGCAATAAATATCCATTTGTTTCAGTGTCACCAAAAGCAACATCGGAAGTATCTTTTATGTCCCTGTTGAGAATATACGTGACGGTTAAATAGTATATAATATATTTGCAAACAATATGCAAAGAAGCGATTCAAATATTTCCTAGCGTTGTGAATTCGACAGTCAATAAATTGAGTTATAACAACAACGCTCCACCAATAGAAAGTGATGTCGTTTGCATGTTATAAATCATGGTTACTGTTACGAAATATGCCCAACGATGGTGGATTAAATAGAACGATTTGCAGCAACTGAAGAAATATTCCACGAAAACTTAACCAAATATCAAAATTGATGGAGTCTTCAAATCAGTGACGTTGGTATCAACTCTATTTGTTAGCCGCCTATTAAAATTTCCAAAAAATATTCACCGCAGTCTTTGGCTCCAGAATAAAACCTATCAGAGGTTTGTGACGAAAAATCAGTAATTTTCGATTTCTATTTAATTGCAATAAAACCTTTCACAGGTTTGTATCATCTTTAAAGAAAGTAAAACCATAGCTGCTAGTATACATTATTATTGATTACATATAGCATCGCTCAATATCTAATGTAGGTTATACAAAATGGGTATGACGAAAGTGCTTTTTGGATAAGTACAGTCGGTGCTGCAAATTTAATATCGTAGTAATGCTACTTCACAGACAGAAACATATGTCGAGGTACTAATTTCCATTGCTAACAAGGAAGACAGTTATATTCGATGTTCAGTTATCGATCGGTAATGAGTGCTTTCTGCTTCCAACTAAGTTTAATAGGCTTTTATCTTAAAATATGTATGTAGGTTAACAACAACGTTAATTTCTTGATAGAGTACGTTAGGCGAATAGGGAAATTGCTTAAGTTCCTATTTCCTACTTATTAATCCATTATTTATGTTAACCATTTCAGAACGGGAAACCCTGTGCATTATAATAGTTATCTCTCTTCTATATAGTCAGTTTAATAATGTGTCAAAATGTGTTGAATATTTCTTGAAATACAATGAAACACACAACTTCATTTTATTTATTTATATTTCCGCAGCCAGGTGAACTATTTTACATTATTGTCTACATTAATATATGACATAGTTAATAAACCACGGAAGTGTTCTAGGAAGCATCGCCGCTAATCTAACTACAGTGATTTGGTTAAACATATATAAATACCGAAAATCGAGGAAGTACTTTGACAAGCTATCGACTGTTTAATTCAACATTCCATTCAATCGTGGGGATTGCTTCTTTCTTTTTCAAGTCATCTTTTTTGTTTGCATCGATTAAAGGATTTTGTGGAGTTTGGAGTTCACTGTTAGAGTCTCAGAGAAGATCATTTCAATTATGTTGATTTCAAAAAGGTTACTTTGCCATGTTCTGTGTGTTTGTGTTTGTGTTTGTGTATGTGTTTGTTTTATTTTGTTTGTTGATATTGCTATTTTCTTGCTTTCGATTAATTTTTTGTTTGTTCTTGTGTGTTCAAAACTTGTGTTATAATTTGATTGTTTCTATATGCGTCATTATGAATAACTATAATCTGTGATTGTAATATTATTGCGTATTGGTTAGTCCTAATGACGCATAAGCATATAATTACAAACCAACGCATATAACATGCTTGAACACACGCGCACAAACACACACTCAATCATTTAACTGCTAATAATTAGCAAGATTTTAACCGTTTTATAAAGTGAAGACATTTTTCTAATATTGTGTTTATTTCTATTAAATGTTAAGCTTGTTTACTTTAAGTTTGAAGTCATAACAACTTTCTCCTAATCTCATTGTTCCTACTATAATTTGTTTTGTTTTTAATTAAAGGAAACGATCAGATGTGCAAGCATTGTTTCTATAGCTTTTCTCGTTTGAGATATTCACCTTTAAAGTATGATACTATCTCTAAAATGCTCCTTTAAGGTTACAGTGATGGCGACGTCGTGCTCCTAAGTGCATACTTTTATTTTGCAGTTTATCCACTTATTGTATAAATAAATTCTTATAGCTGAACCAAAACTTGTTTTGTCAAGTTTTTATGAGCTAAAGATCACATCTGGATGGCATTCAACACTATTTGTCCTTGGCAAAATGTGTAATGCATCGTAGCATATTATTTGAGGCCATCAAAAGTTTGTTGTCCAATATTGAGTTTTGTGTTGCATCTGAGCAACTGACATAATGCGCTGTATGTACCACCACTTTAATAGTAACAACACTGTAACAATTACTTATGAAATAAAAAGTAATGTTGATGCTGCTACTTTTATTTAGTGCTTTGTCATTTACAAATTATTTGTTAATACCTGAGATCCTAAGCGATAGTTTCCTTGCTCTGTCAATATTAATTGATAACTTTCTACTCAGATTGCTGTTCAGAAATATGTACATTTATGGAGAACAACACGATATATTATCAAGGTTAAGCCATTCTGTCACATATAGATGGTATATGTACATTTATTAAAAACATGATCTTGTCGTATTTGTTTAGTGATTTTGAATCACTAGATTGTGATTAATCTACTTTCCATGTGTATTACACTTTAAATCGCATCATCGACAGCATAGCAACAGTGATTGTAATGGCAATATAATTCGGTTTAGTAGCGACAACTAAACAACTATGGAAAATAAACCCTTCTTAACTAGAACTGCATTTTCATGCAAATACGCAGTATTGTAGTGCGCATGGAGGGCTTGCAGTATTATATGAAAAACTATGCAAATACGCAGTATTGTAGTGCGCATGGAGTACTTGCAGTATTATAGGAAGAAATATGCAAACACGCAGTATTGTAGTGCGTATGGAGTGCTTGCAGTATTATAGGAAAAACTTTGCAAACACGCAGTATTGTAGTGCGTATGCAGTGCTTGCAGTATTATAGGAAAAAGTTGCAAATACGCAGTATTGTAGTGCGCACGGAGTGCTTGCAGTATGATAGGAAAAACTATGCAAATACGCAGTACTGTAGTGCGCATGGAGTGTTTGCAGTATTATAGGAAAAACTATACTAATACGCAGTATTGTAGTGCGCATGGAGTGTTTGCAGTGTTATAGGAAGAACTATGCAAATACGCAGTATTGTAGTGCGCATGGAGTGTTTGCAGTATTATAGGAAGAACATTCAGATTGTTCATGTTGTTCTTTCTTGATCGGACAACACACCAGGGAGTATTCATGTAGGTAACTACAAAGTGAGGGCGCTTGCGAGCGCCGTGACAGGCTTAGAATAAGTTGGCTACGCAGCTAGCCTCTGAAACTGCAAATGTACAGAGACTAGTTGGAACTTCCAGTTATGTAGGTATCGTTCACTTGGCCAGTTATGCCAATTTTGCAGCGCGCACGCGCACTACCATAATGAGTAGGCGGGTTACAGAATATAATCTATATATTACGAGCAGCAACCGGTATCTTCGTGGAATTTCCTGCAAAATGTTCTGTTGGACGTACAATTGAACAGCACATCATTACAGCGAAGACATGGGGTACAATTACAAATTTATGGCGCTATTACGAAATATGTGTCGGAAAATATCAGAGAGTGAAATCGTCATGGCAATAGAGATCAACACGTAGTTGTTTGAACTAGTTTATCATGTACAAACCATGTATTAAGAGTGGAAAATAACATTCTTATGATTTGATGGAAGGTTAGAAGAGTATAGAGTGAAACCATTATGAAATAGTTTAAAAGGTTTTGGAGCGTGTCACAAGTTGAGCCTCATGTTATAAAAGGATAGTAAAGGCTTGAAAGACCATGTATGCATCATGGACATATAGCAGATCACATAGCCTACTCTGATTCATTCCATGAACAATAGGATTTACCTAGCAAACGTAAGTCACCTGCGAATAACCATAGTACATATAGATCTTAGATAAATGTGTCATATTTCAGATTCTTTTCTACAACTACTTTGCAGGTTTGTTGTCTACATAGTTTATACAATTATCGGTTGTTTGCTTTGTTTAGTCAGTTTGTATTGTCTTCTGGAATTTTCCAACTTGGTAATGTACATTAAATCTTAACACAGCCACGACTAGCTTAAATACGTCATGCAGATATTGCGGATGGGCATATTAGATCTGGAAGGCAAAGTTAAAAAGAAAAGATACAAAACAGAAGCAGTGCACCATATGCACTAATTAACAACTGGGACTACTTTAAAATGATTACCGTGGTGTCTCTTTCAAACAAATGTACAGTTCCAGTGACCGTGTTATTCCACCATCGGTACTTTCCGCCATAGAAATGGTGCACTTTGCGCCATGTTACCGCCAAATTGTACACGTGTGAAGTTAGTTGCATTCTCACATGGTTGATTTTGAATCGCCAAAGATAAAAAATAAAAATAAATCATGGTTGAGCGCCTGGGGAACTGCCCCCCGAGGCCCTGCCCACGCCCTCTTTTCGTCCCGTAGGACCTGGCGAGGAGTTAGTTCCATTGATACCTTCTAAATAGGTGACACATCGGGTGTTCCAAACAGTTTGAAAACAGTTTCAGCAGTCTTTCCGTTTGGTCTGGTTCCGGTCTCGTACTCATCCTAGTACCTAGACAGTCTAGCCTGTATATGGATTTGTAAACCTTCTTTTGCAGTTAGAAACTTGATTCGCAACGTAACACTGTATACACACCTACGTACCTCATTCACAATTAACAATTTATTCATGTCTATAAGCTGTTTTAAATGATCAATCAGACGCGCAGACCATTAATCAGACGCGCAGACAATCAATCAGACGCGCAGACAAACAATCAGACGCGCAGACAATCAATCAGACGCGCAGACAATCAATCAGAGGCGCAGACAATCAATCAGACGCGCAGACAATCAATCAGACGCACAGACAAGCAATC
>JAAAKB020106368.1:0-12988 GCA_010014835.2 Apostichopus leukothele | reverse complement strand
CCTAAGACGTTGACATAGTCAAACTCATCACTTTGTTGGAGTAATCTGTCCATACAGATGAACGTACCCGTGCTGCCACAACCAGCACTGAGACATTGAAAAGGCAAAGGTCACATGAATAATTTAACCAGCAAAATTTAACCAGCATGAATTATCAAGATTATTTACTCTTATAGGTCACTGTTTCTGTTATAACCTTTGATAAATATGAAGATAGAATTGAACACATTAAAGGGTTTTGCACATCATTAGGATTAAATTCATTTACTGAATTTTATTTCATTAATTTAACGACAGGACTGTAAAAGACGGTTGATTCTTCACTAAATTACATCAAACCTGAATGGTCAGTACGCAATAGGGATTAACATTAGCAGTAACATGACTAGTGACTAGAAATGACCAAGTTGAGCTCCAGAGTGTGTATGCTGTCACTCTGTATGGTCCATAAACTACTGCTCTCACCTGCAGTGGACAATCATGGGTGAACTGTGCTTCTGGTTCTGATGTCGGACTACTTCAATAAAATGTAGAAGTGATTCACTGTTTTGTGGAACACCGTGGTCTGGCCATGACAGGTAGTTACAATGCTTCACTTTCTTTCGCTGGTCTTCAGAAGGCTAAAAATACAAAAAAGGAAACAAAGTAATTAAGACATCTCCTAAATGTCCTCAGTATATCTACCACTAACTACATATAACTCCAAAATACATATAGCAGGATCATAATAATGGCAGAATTATTAACATGATCCAAATGTTCTTGACATGCTAATAATAATAATAATACGTAATACTTATATAGCGCCTCCCAGAAATCTCGAAGCGCTGTACAATAAAAAATGATTACAACATATTTTGAGCAATTATCTGCCTGTTCAGGATATATTTCTGTGATATTGATAGATTTGAGAGAACCTCATGTTTCAAATGTTATTTGACAAACATTTAAAGTGGACTGGGATTTTGTCCACTTTGGCATCCCAAGGTGTTTACTTCCAGGGCTCCTAGGTCTCTGCCTAGATATGATTCAAGTAATCTGCATTGGGTGAGGAAAACTCAGTTAGGACCAGTGTTCAGCTCCCTTGTTAATGTAGTTGCTAAGTAAGTTTTAAGCTCTCTGATCCTCCAGTTCTTTGGCTACCAGACACAACCGGTAACCGAGTGGCTAGACTATCCTCCGTAAGTGGGTAGCAATGGCTCCCCGCTTCAGACCACCTCCACATGCGGCTTACATTGCCGCATCTGTGGCTGTGATCTCGGCTCACTCCGGACAAAAGCACACCAGGCTCTCCATTCTCTATTCCGGTTGGACCCCCTGGGTCAGCCCCTTTCTGGCTCTTGGAGCTGCTTGCTCTCTTGCTGATGGTTGGGCTGGTTTTTGCCAATGCTTTGGTCTTTTCTTTCCAGGATCCAAGCCTGTGTTGACTTCCAGTTGTCCGGGGTCCAGTTGACCCAGATCTTACAGGTCACCTTATTTGACCGGGTGCGGCACTTTCCATGCTTGTCCCAATTTTTGAAAACGAACAACAATCCTACAAATGCATGAATTTTATCCAACTAATATCAAGGAAGGTTTAACAAACCAACCATGAACAATGTAACACTGTTAGTTTGAACAGAGGATAACAGTTAGTATTGTAATGTATCCTCACATGCAATATACATGGAGAAAGAAACATATAAGGTACGAAATGTAGTAAACAACTTCAGTTGAAGAAAGCGATCCAAGAAAAACACTTTTAGGAAAGGTTATTTAGCTGAAAACTGCTCCAAAACAGTGTAGAAGTATGGTAGCAACATACAAGATTAGAATAACAATTCCCCCCTGTCAAAACTTAACACTATAGAAATCATAAAAATTGGACCAATTTTTTAACAATCTTACCATACGAATGGTCAAATGAGGAAGGAGGAGTCAGGACCTGGATGGATGGTAGCCACACCCCCTGTTTAAAGACTTGACCAAGTTGAGCATAGTATTAGAGGATAATGCATACCTGTATGTATATGCATGTAGGTGCTTGTTGTAAATTGTTTCAATTTAACATACCAATATGCATTTGTATACTGACCAAAACCCACATGACATGACCAACAAACAATGGGTCTGCCTTTCCTGTACATGAAATAATTTCTGGCTACACACACAGTTTATTGAAGCAACTTGCCTGTGGTTATACCTTTAGCAAGCTTTGCGGTACATACTAAACACTCTGTTATTTCAAGTTGTAACAGCAATAATAAAACTGCTTTGTGTGATGTGTTTATGTGCTTACGATACAGCACACAAAGGTGTTACCTTCAAGTCTTTAGGGGATAAATTAATTTGCTCATTTTGGGTAGATGCTGATAACAATATGTTTCTTTTACATTTATAGTGTAGCCATTTGCTATGTGCAATCAGAGTAAACATTCTATGGTTGCTAGGCATGTTATGTAATGAGACTTACCCTATAGAGACTGAACTCTCGCAGATTCCAAGACTCTGTCTCTGTTGTTTGAGTCATAGTTACTTGAATATCCCCATAAAAGACTGGTTTGTGGTCATCCGGCCAATATTGCTCGCATTTGACCTGATAAAAAAAGAACCACATAGTGTCATTGTAAAACTAAATATTACATATTTCTTTACATTTACAGACATGTCAATATGGAGAAGTCAAATACCTGTGACATATTTGGTGTTGGCATTCTTGGATAAAGTAGGAAAATATAACATTTAGCGACATACTGTAAGCCACTCTTTGATGCCCTAATTAACTATTCATAGACCACTCTAGCTAAACATTACAATTTGTCTAAACATAACAAGTTAAGTCAAATCAAACGTAAGTATATTAAACAAGATTATTGTAAATGATCAAGCTAAGATCACAGTTAGATTGACCAACTTAAAACACCCATCAATGATGCTGTAGCTCAAAGTGTAACACTCATATGTAAACATTAACAAAGTGACTGACATTCTTGAAACACTTATAATTTCATCGCTCATACACCTACTGAAAGCCAGTCCATGTTGTCTGTGCACCAGTTACATAAATTGTCCCAGAACATCATCCCTTTCAAAATATATTATATGTTTAAACCTCCCTTGACCTCAAATGACCTTTTACCTAAGCCAAAACTAGGACTATTTTGCAGAGTACCGATTAAACACTCTGCATAGTGCATACACTACCCCCTCTACTGAATTGGACTAACAGATAAATAGATGGATACACATATAATAGAGAAATGAACAGCCAGGCAAATTAAACCAGGGGAAACCCCTCCCAGCAGTTACTTGCATTAAAATTAAAAACATTACACATACAGCACATGAGTAGTTTGGAAGCTAACCCTGGCTGAAGTTCATACTGCACATACCTAAGCCAACCTTTGACCTCCACCTAAAACAGCAAGGAGGTTCTACTAAATATGAGAAAGTCTAATCAGCATGAATTTCACATCTTCATTGAGACCTGACCTTTAGAAATTTTGTAGGGTTTGACTTCTGCATACCTCAAATGAGCTTTCACCTATACTTATCATTTATGTAATCTACCATGCATGTATAATCTCCTTTTGAAGGTAAAATTCTCAACATATCTACTTTTGATATATTGAAATTTGGACCTTTGTTGACTCAAATGACCTTTGACCTCCACACAAAATAATAGGGTTCTTGTACTCTATAAGAAAGACACAGGCCAAATATGAGCTATGTGATATAACCTATATTGGGATATAATCGTGTTTACAAGGATTTTGTTTATAAGGCTTTACAGAGGGAGACCTTTGATGACCCCAAATGGCCTTTCACCTCCACCAAAAACAATAAGGTTCTTGTACTCATTATACTGAGCAACATGCCAAATATGAGAGCCAATAAAGTTCCTATCTCGAGATATTGTGTTTACAAGGACTTCAAGTTTTGACCCCTGGGGACATTAAATGAACTCTGACCTACACCAAATTGTGTAAGAACTTTACACTACATAAGGCTATCCTACCATGCATATATGAGGTCCTTTGATGTTCAGGTTCTGGAGATACATTTTGCCCTCTGCTGACACCAAATGACCTTTGACCTCCACATAAAACAATAGGGTTCTTGTACTATTTATGTGTAAGCCATATGCCAAATATGAGAACTGCATAGGTTACCACTCTTGCGTTGTGTTTACACAACGCTAGGGCGTCAGATACACACACTCCAATATGACTCCATAGCTTACTTGTCTGAATACAGCAAGGAACCTAAAAGGCATTGCCATGGCATAGACGCCACTTGCTTGAAAGCCAATTAAGTTGAAGATCACAACTTAGTAAGTACTGAAACTGATTTAATTCTGCCAAAGATGTCCCTCTAACAGATATTTAGTAATATTAGTCACATGAAAGCCAGAGAAACAAAAGACTCAAATGTGAAATGGTAACCTTACTAGCCACATTCTCTTCAAATTATAGCTTGGAATAAAATTGTAGATCAAATGCAACGTGCTTCTCTAGACAAAAGTTTCATATTGAAACACCATTCACTCAATTTTGTTACTACACACATTGGACAAAATATTATAGATTGCATTTAAACCTGAGCTGTGAAATTTGACCAATTCTAACATGAAAAATTCCTTCAACACTAAGTTTACGCCTGTGTCCATTTCTCAATTACAGTTTGAGACCAGAGGCCTCTGTAGTCAATTGTACACCTACCCTCCCATTCTCCACCAACTGTGTTACCATGACAATTGTGGACACATTCTGTTCCCAAACCATCCTCCACATATCATCCACTGTTCCAGGGAGAGGTCCTTGGCAAGCTATATACTCCCTGGGTGAGCTGAAGCCCTACAAGAAACAATCAAGAAGATATAACATGTAAATGCAGCAGATGAGGACTGTTGGTATTAACTGTGATTCATGACTGGACAACTCTAAAGAACTTTTAAAGATAAAAACACAATAAACATTGGTCCCACTAAGTACTCACTATACATATATGTATCAAAGGATTAAGTGAATTGTGCAGAAATAACTTTTATTCTTAGTTTCACTGGCACCAATTATAGTGATTTTTTAATACTACATGTCGCTAATCGAACCAAACATGGACACTGATACTCCTACCACACTTCCATAGTAGATCTATGCAGCCTACACCCTAAACTTCTTTGCTAATATATAAAACAACGCTGAAGCATTGTTTGTCATGTTGAAGCTACTACCATTGATTGTTACCTTTTGGATGAAAGAAGAATTTTATAGATCTCTCTGAGAACAATTAATGCTCCAGTACCTCAGTTCAGAATCACTTCAGGAGTGCAATGCTGTTACAAACAGTGAGCTTTTCTAAGCAAACCTTGGTGGTAAACCCAGAAAAAATGGTTATATTAAAAGGGGATAACAATTGACAACTTACTGGAATATAGTTTGCATTGATGTAATCTGAACCCAATTCATCATCTATGCTCCCTAATCGGACTCTGGTTTTATCATCTGTGGAAAAAGAACATGTAAAATAATTAAATTCATAGTTTTGCGTAACATCCTGTTGCAGTGCAAATAAGCAGCTACCTCATATGCAATGTAGTGCATGTTAGTTCATACCCGGAAAAAGCTGCAACTCATTGTCTAAAGAAGCCCTAAGCAGCTTTTAAAAGCCAGTCTTGCTATAAGTTATTTTAATACAACATTACACATAAAGTATATAACAAACTTGACTTGTCTATGTAAACTAACTCCAAATGTACAGACAATAATGTACTTCCACTCTCCAAAAAATTGTTTATAATTTCCCCCACAGTTCTCAATTCATTATTTGCTTAGACTGAAATAAGTTGCTTAAAGTATTCTCAAAAGGATTTGGTAAATGTAAAGAAAGCAATTGCAAATGCTCTTCACAATGAAACAGATGCTGGTATTGCAAACCATTTAAGTTTCATATTAAGCAAATTAAATATAAAGTGAAGCTACTTAGCACTTACACTTAACTACGTTCATTGACGAATTTTTATACCATGGTCATGTTCAGGGGGCTAAAACAAATTTTTAATGTTTAAATAACCTTAAGAAATATATTATGAAGTCATTCATTTGGTTTCCAATGGAACAACCAATACCAGAATCATCTTAAGATGATCTGATCATTACCGATTACATCTACATAACATGAATTATCAAAACATATTTAAAAAAGAAATGATTATTTATGTAGATATAATTTCACTTTTTGATAAGGTTAAACTGTGAACACAGGCTTACTCAGTGACTTACTCTTCATTTACCCTGACGGTTTCAGGATTCACTCCTAAAAGCACATCTAATTTGCTGGTCCTCACTGCTTAAGGCATTCTCTGATGGTAGTTTTACAAGGTAATATATGCATATATGTTTGGGGTTTATACTTACAAGGTAATATATTTGTGTATCTGTTTTTGGCAACATTCTCTGGCAAAACAGAATCGTAACATGTCATCTTCCTGCCAACCCTTCGAACATTCTGAAAATGAACAAGATGGCTGTTTAAATCATATGATATATTAGATCCATATTAATAATGTTAACACTCAGTTTGAATCATTGACTGCTAATAACTTCATATGAACATAAACTTCTTGATCCTGTGCAGTTTCCTTTACCACACTATCATACCATGATTGTTACCAACTTTAGAACAAATTTGGCCCAAAGCACTATGATGAAGATCCAGTTTAATGAAACTATGCCAATTACCCAAATTATGAACCTAACAACCTTTGACCTACTGTATTATCCTTATAAACATTTTATGCCTACTCACCAGCAGATTAACAAACACCCTAGCAGGAGAAGCACTTTACAGGATTTCAAGTTTGAACCTGCCTTGACCCAAGTAACATTCCACCAACTATGTGCATGAACATAACTGATGTTTCTGACAAGGGCAACATTTTGGATAACTTTGGTAAGTATGAAGTGAATGGTCTGCGAGCAACAACCTTTGATTGATGCTGACACAGGCACATTAGCTACGGCATAAAGCTTCATTGGCGATATCAATTAAATTAAAACTTGGATTACAAATAAGACCTGAGAAAGAATGGCATTTCTGTATGATGTTCTTACTAATGACATGTGAAACAACACAAGTAAACAAACTGACACATAACACTAACCTCAAACTCTTGGGAGTAACCATAGTTACTGTGACCTGACATGATATGAAAATCTTGACAGAATTCACTCAGTTTTATAGCTCTGAAGAGAGAAGAAAACTTGATAAGAATGGTAGGAACTTCAACTTTCTCTCCTTCTTATAGCCTATAGAATGCTTTCAGTTTGTCAGGTCAATTTCCCTCACTGATGGACTGTAAAATTTACCGAATATCAGGCTGATTTAACCGATAGTTCATTGTAAATGAGCTACATGCAAGAATGCTTATAGTAATATTGATATTGATTTTTATATCTCTGGATAGACTATTAAGTCATCTAATCACTAGAAATTTTACTTTGGCTACGAGAATAAATTAGAGCAGGGCAGGATAGATTGGTCTTATCAATCATTTTTCCTTATGATATTTATTGGTGCAATGTATAGGAGTGAGACATATCGTGATCAATGGTCAATTTTATTTTGAGTAAAACCTCAAAGATTTGATAAAATTACTCACTAATTCTGTTCAAACACATCTTGAGCTTTGACAGTATTTCGTCCATTTTTATTGCCCATTACCTTTGACAACATGCATTAATAGTTAGATAGAAATTAAATTTATAAAAATAATGATTGAAACAAATCTGAATATCTATATTTCCCCATAGTTATGCTAAAGATGCCTAACAATGTTGTGCATGACATTTCTGACTACCATGTGATATTGAATACCTGGTTCTGCATTGACTAATTATCAGTTAAAATCTATCCATTTCTACACGCCTTTATTACTTTAATACCTGATGTACTTGGCTCTTGAGGAATTTCTTGACATGGACTGGAGTAACATAGAGTTAGTTGGGGCTGCCTGGTAGGTGCCTTTGCTATCCATGCTATCATGAAAACAAGATAGATCACATTAAGAAAAGTATCACACATAGGAATGATACTACCATGTTTAGCATCCATCTCTATGCAGCAAAGCACAGGGTTTGATTCCAAAATAAACAATTTCCTACATTACTCATACGGCACCATGATAGAAACAACACTGACTGCGAAATCAGAACTGTTTGCCTGCCTAAGGTAAGTAACCAAAGAACAACAATGCTGAAAATAAATTGTAAGTGAGTTACAATAGAGATGTAACCATGTAATATCAAATGTTAAACGTTATCAAGAAAGCTGTATTAATTGTAAATTTCATGTTTAAATGAAATGTAATTGGTTTGGTAAGCTTTGCAAAAACTTGGAAAAACACAAACTATGCAAATTTTGGCTCTTGGATGTTATGTATTTGCAATTTTCACATGTCGCCATCTTATAGATTTACCACAATAAAATTAAGTTTTGTTCCATTTCCACTGAACTACAAACATCAAGGAACTAAAGAGCATTTCAGTGACAATGGATGTTTATAAGAGCCAAGAGGATTTGTAAAGCAGCATACTGTGGTTAGTTTTGTTATCAAATTAATGAAGGAACTTACTGGAGTCGTTTCCGTAGCAACAGACCCACTAAGATGATGACAATCAGGAAGAGTATCATCAGAATAATTAAGCAGCCAATTATCAAAGTTGATTGGTTTTTAGCTGGATAGAGGAAATACCTAATGACATTATTAACATAGCAAAACAAATTACAAACAAACTAATTAGATCAAACTCAAATGAAGTCAAACTTATTATGAGAGATTGAGAAAAGGAAGAATGGATTTCCTCAGCTGTAATTCAGCAACATACGTCACAGAATATAGCATCATCATCATAATAAACTGCAACCTTTTAAGCAAAATCGTACACCAACCAACAATTGTGGAAAACAATGCAATTCAGGAGTACACTTTGAAGGTTAGAATAAAGATTTGCTTAAAACATGAGGTCGAAAGACATATTTACAACCAAGGCAATGTGTTCATCCTGTAAGTGCAGGCATTACTATACTAACAGGATATAAAAATGTAAAGAGAACACATGCTGTCTTATTAACTGCTTGTGAGAAGAGGCTTAAGCATAACAGATCTGTGAATTATGTTACAGATTCAAAGAGTATTACTGAACTTTAGACCTCTAAATGGGTGGCCTTGATTGAATATCAGACATTCTGGTTTGGCCAGATATTGTTGGCCAATGGATATTCTGTCCAGAAATACCCTCATATAAGAGATATATTGGGGATATTAAACGTCCTACTAATTTATTATCATAAAACAGTGATGAAGTGTTCTGTATTGAAACATATGACTTACGCAAGACTAATGGTGAAGAAACTCTGCTATCAAACACTCCAGCTGTGTTGAAACCTCTTAACCAGTAGCTATAAAGTAGAAATATTAAAAAGTGAAAAATCTAGCAGCTTATTTTTCTTCCATGCAAGGTATAACCACATAAATATTATGTGCACAAAGTGTTTTGTTAACGACAACCTGAGATATTGATAGTAGCTAGCTGCATGGTCCATACATACTTAACTGTAGTAATAGTGTGATAGAAATGATATTAATAATATTTGCTGTACATAAATAAACTTTGGATTCTATTCAAACACTGTCATTCTGGTATCTAATATGAGAAATCCATGTCCAAAAAATGAGATATTTCTAAGTTCACTTCCCTCAGATATCTTCCACCTTTGCTGACAACCAATAAAATCCGACTGTCACCAAATTAATAAACTAATTCTTTCGCTCAATGTGGTATATAAACATACCAAGTTTGGAAGATCACATTTGCAATCTAGGCATCACACGTACACACATGTACGTGCACACACATACAAAAATACATTCATTTTAGATAATGTTATTGTCGCCATAACAATAACAAGCAATTACTCCAAAATTATTCCAACTTCTAGTGCTAAAGTGAAAATAGGAAGATCACATAAGCTTACACATAGCTCTTTCCACCTGTCAAATGACCATTACAATAATCTGGCGAATCATCTCCACAATCCTCTCCTCCGATTATAACGGGCAAAGGGTCATCCACAGATCTCTTGGAAATTTCTAGAAGAAAGTAAAGTACTTGGAATATTAAAAAAGTCATGTTTACTCCTCACTTGTGAGAAACAGTGCTAGTTCTCTCATGATACTTCAAGTGCGCACGTCTTGTAACAATCAAAGCAGCAAGAGTAAAGTACATGGAATATTGAAAAAGTCATGTTTACTCATCGCTTGTGAGAAACACTAATGCTCTCATGTTACTTCCAGTGCGTACGTCTTGTAACAACCAAAGCAGCAAGAGTAATCAATGACATGCATAGCTTGAATATTATCAACAAAAATGTGTGGTCTTATGAAACAAAAGTTCATGTGGATATCGCTACAAACTAGTGCTACAACCAGAGAACCAGTTGGCTGTGTGATTCCTTGCCACATAATATTAAATAACCATCTCACTAATGAAGAGCAAGTAAGTTAAACTTTTCCAAGAATTAAGTGACAACCTGAAAAGATCAGAGATTTCCAGCTTTAAATTTGTAGCACTCCCTTGTGGGTATCAACCATTTCATTCACTGTTAAGGACTTTACAGTAAAGAATTTTTATCCAAAATGTTTCAATATCCAGAAAGAACAGTCTTCCTATGTGAAATATAAGCACATAGATGTATTAACAAAAGCAGCTCTGCCACCTAGCTTTAAAACAACGTTGAAGAATTTTTGGACTGTTTAGGTTGTACTGCATATATTCATGTTGTATATTTATGTACTTTACATTTGAATACGCTTGAAATATTATGTCCACCAGGAGGGAAGAGGGGGTCTGGGCCCCTAATTTATTTCTGGGGGAATAAAGTTGTCACAGGTAACCTGGTCATCACCTTACCTGTCTATGTCACAACTAAATTCTTCATTCATAGTTTGCTTACCTTGCTCACCTTGATATGTACTGACAGATACTTCATGGAATGCTTGGTAAGGGGGGATTGGATTTTGACTGATAGCTTCTCGCCAGCCTGGAAGAGTACCCCCTGGTGTCAACTCTTTGCCATTAGCGGAGGCTGAATTAAATGGAAACAAGAGTAACACACATTTATCAATAGGCAATTAACACCATTATTTCATATATCCCCATCTACTGGAACTAATGGCAATGGAAAGAATGGTTTCTGGGCAAACTAGAAACTCGTCTCCATGCTCCATCATCACGCAATTCACAAAGAACCACAACCACAAGGCCCATGTGTATAGTCTACATGAGATTAAAAGCAGTGAGGTCCTAGTACACAAGGCCCATGTGTATAGTCTACATGAGATTAAAAGCAGTGAGGTCCTATTCTAGTGTACGAGCCAGTTCAGTGCACAAGGCCCATGTGTATAATCTACATGAGATTAAATGCAGTGAGGTCCTAGTCTAGTGTACCAACCAGTTCAGGGATGGATGCCAGTTTTAACCTCTGTGATCAAGGATAAGAAACTCGAGGAAGTAAATTTTTCGTGTCCTCAATAGAAATGATGAATCTGGAACTAAGCGCACTTGTTGGGGCTCAAACCGTAAGTACCGGCAGAATTGACAAGGCAGGAACCTCACTCAAAACAATAGACTGAGGCTGAGCTTCATTCTGGCTAACCACCTACAGTGTACCAGCCTACACATTGGATATGGCAAAAGTTGAACCCCAGGTATCCTTTATACAAGATGGTCTCTTAGGAAGGCCTAGAGCCACACCCCATCATGGACCACAAATGTCCTGCAAACAAGTCGAGGTCAACATGGAGATCTTAACTGGGTAAAGAGAAACAAAGACTTCCTCTCTACCCTAAAACAAGCTTCTATGCATACAATGTGGAGGACAACCAGCCAAAGTATTGTCAGTAACCACAAAACCAAACAACCCATAGAACTCACTGAGCCAGTGATGGGGTAAAGTGGGGTCATTTGGGGAGGAGGGGGGGGGGTTGTAAGTTGAGCACTGATGGCACTGGAAAATGCAAAAAGGATATTTTTCACAAGTTAAAGAGTTTCAGATGTAAGAAGTTATCCAATGCAGACAATCTGTTAGGCAAACCATTGTCATTTATTGAGTATCACATAAAAAACATTAAGGAAAAACTTGTTGTATAGGACTGAAGTAATGTCTTCTTGTTATGCTGAATTTAATGTGGTGAAAGAGACAACTACTGTTACTGCAGCTATATTTTGTTATCAATGAGAGTGTGCTACTGTACTGAAGTTGTCACACTATACTCACAATATACTCTTCACTAATTAGAAATGAAAACCATAAGTGACAGTGTTATCACATGATGCTAACCTTCAGCTACAATCACAGCAAAAGTTTCAACAGGTCCGTTTTCATCATCAAACAACTTTGGATCAAACCAGATAGCAAAGCTGTGGTGAGTCACATAATTGTGATCTGGATATCGTGGGACTTGTTCCGATGGTCTGAGAACTGAGAGTGACAAATAACTTGAGTTAATTCAATCAGCAAACAAGAAGATAATGAAGATATGTCAGGGTCTATTGTATCAAATTAACGAATCATTAATTTCACCACAAATCAAGTATATTATAAACTTTAGCTTAATTAAGAAAAGGAGCAAAGAAATGTATGGCTAGAATGGGACTCAAACCAGCGACCTTTGTGTTACAAGCACAGCACAATACCAATTAAAGCTATCCAGCCCTTAATTGGGTGGCGATCCCTATATAGCCATCGGTTACACAGTATTCAAGGTACTGTGGCTTCTGACAGGCACCCCAACAAGTTAATGGCTGTATAGAGGATTGTCACCAATTAAAGCTATCCAGCCCTTAATTGGTAGCCATCCCTATATAGCCATCCGTTACACAGTATATTCAAGGTACTGTGGCTTCTGACAGGCACCCCAACAAGTTAATGGCTGTATAGAGGATTGTCA
>JAAAKB020106260.1:0-12990 GCA_010014835.2 Apostichopus leukothele | reverse complement strand
ACGGGATCAGAAGTACAGTGCGGCTGCTTGGCACAGGTTATTGAACATAGAACTCAGAGGTTATTTAATATTGCATTTATCTGAATATTTTAGCATTCCATTGTCACCCACATATCAGCAACTTACCATCTATCAAAGAGAGATTACTGTGATAGAACTAACCTTTTCGTAGAAAGTGACAATTTTTCACCCAAACAATTATATGCATGCAAACCACACCTTTCTCAATCATATAGACTCAACCAATCAATCATCTGCAACACGTGATGCCAGAAAATAACAAATTATATACGTACATTGATGTACTATAGTACTAGAGGTAACTGAACCATGCATGGAATCTATACCATATATGCTGTACTATAATACTGTGTTGATTGATGTTGCTCACATTAAACTTGCAAAAACTACATACATACTAGTACTTGCCAATGCATGACGAAATGACAAAGCTAGTATTGAAGTTCTACTTGTATCTACGTGTACTGAAGCTTTCGTTTACACGTAAATCTTATTATTATTATTATTCAAGTATTAACGAAGGAGCTAGCTAGCCGGACATGCAATTCAAAGGTATATATCGGCAGGCTGCAGTTCAATTTGACCAATCAGTGTCCTGTGTATTCTCTAACACGTCGGAAACAGACGTGATTCATGATTTGTGACACCTTTATTTAATGATCTTGGTTTGTTCATAAACTGTGCATGTTTTAGTCATGATTTTTTTGTTTATATTGCAAATTTTGTAAGTTAAGTTTCATTTTACATTTGAAAGTGTTTAATTTTGAACTTATATTGCTAAATAAATAGATTTTCAACTGAATATGCAGGACAGGAATATCTAGCATCCAATATGACCAAGTAAATGCTCAATCACAAGGGTGTCAAACAAGATATAATTTGAACATAATCAGACCTTACATTATTTATTATACTACTAAATGAACGGTAAATTATTATTATAAATAATAAATGTACAAAACAAGTAGTATGAAATGTTATGATATTTTTAGAACATTGTAAAGCTATACATTTTATTTACAATTCTGCGAGAAGCAGTCCCATTTAATCTGGGTCAATTAATTATTTCTTTTAATTATTATTTTCTTGACTTGAAGATCGTTGAAATACTTTCTCATTAAAACTTTCCAAATATTTCAATAAATGATGATCAATTTACTAAGACACATATGCAGAAACTTCAAATTTACATGCACAGGACAGTATAGGATGCAAGTACAGTATTTTTTACAAGCAATAGCATTGGCTTAATACTGATTGGATTTCAATTTTGACATCATATAGTTACAGCTTGTCTCAGACTTCAGAATTTTTAATTTTCTTGATTGAGAGCAGCAAGGCTAACATGGTCCAATTTGCTTCCTTTATCGCTACTCTGAATATTTTGTCCTTCAAATTTGCTGTTGTGTCAAATATTTTACTTAATAAAAAAGCACAAATTATAACGTTTTTTTATTTTTTTTATTTTCACAAGCTTTTTGGCATAGCAGAGCTGTCAAATATTTGAACATTGTGTTAAGTGGTTTTATGGTAACATTTTCAAAATCATGCCAAGAAAAAATCAGTAAGACATTACTACAAATTTGTTAAATAATGATGCTTACAATATTTTTAGTTTTCTCTTACCAATCTGACATTGATCTCCTTTAAATCCAGGAGCACAAATACAGTTTCCACTGATTTCATCACAAATGCCTCCGTTATAACAATTACCGCAGACTCGAGAGCAACTATTGCCCGGGTCCCATCTGCCGTCTGGACAAACTGATTTTGAGATTCACAGGGAAACAGGTCAACATAAATTAAAGTGATAAGAAAATATATTACATAAAGAGATGTTCTAAGAAACATATGTTTACAAAAAACTGTTCATACATTACATGCTAAATAAAGGGTAATATGCTCTGGTTGCGGGTGGGGGGATCTTTATCCACTAGCTTTTTGCACTGGTATTTGTTACTGTAGTTTCAAAATTATGCAAAAATTCTCTGCGATGTTATTGCTGCTATATGATTTCAAATGTTCCATCTCGTGTGGTAACATACTCTAAAGACTTCATCGATCCCTAATGATAGCAATAAATACGTCATTTTTCAAATGTTGTATTGACCACACAAAGCTTTGTTATGAATCCTGCTCACATTTTAGCATTAGTTTATGTCTAGTCGTAACCTGCAGAAAAGAAACCAAATAAGCAAACAAGCTGAAGCTTTTAACAATGAAAGTCGTAATCACGGCAGTTAAACACACTCAGTGACAGCATTACTGGATTCCCAATTTTCCATACTGTATGTCAGTAAAATTTGATATACACGTTCAGCAGGAGTCCCATACATAGTCTGTACAAATGCATCAAGGCTACACTGTGACTAAAAGTCACACAGTGCAGTAGGATGCAGAGTGACTGACAAAATGTGTTGATTATTGTTACCTGGAAGGTATGTGCATGCTAACCTTAATCACCTATGAACAAATATCATCTTGTTACAAGTTATTAATATTTGAGCCTAACAGTATCTCATTTGATGTGTAGAGCTGTGGCATCACTGATGATAACATCATAGGGTAGCTCAATTGATTTTTTTTTTTTAAATTTTGAATTTTGTTGGTGGAAATTTTATAATTAAGTAAGTTGACATGTTCCTTTGATTAAGGAAAATATTTTCCCCACAACCAACAATATGTTAGACTTACAGACTGATTTATTGTATGTGGTAGACCTGCAAGGGTAGACGGCAAATGTAATGTCTGAAATGTTTTTTTCATTGAACAACCACCTCAAACTAAAGAAATTATTGTAATATTCATGCATGTTAGAATTCTTCACTAAGTTTTGTCACCAAGTATGAAAGTTATATTACCTTTATAGTAGAGGTCAGGAACAAAATTGGTCTAAAAATGTTAGCAATACTGTACTTTCAATTAATGATGAGCTACTAATGATGCAATAGAAAATATAGTTCCCTTGGTTAAGCTATGGGAGCTAAAGTTACAGACTACACTAAAGCTGGACACTCCAAGTGTATCCACTTTTATTCAAAGAGACGTTGTTTCCTATTTTAGAGTGCAAGTCCAATATCCCCTTCAAGCTAATTGGTATTTATAAGTTAAAAAACCCAGTGTCATGGGATTTTTAATTTCCAAAACAAACCCACCTAGAACCTTCCAAATTCAGTCATGTAATTTTTTAGTTATTTTTAATATAAACACAACTGCATAGCTTCCTTACGCCTTCGGCAAGGAATAGAAAAGTACATGTTTAAACAGAATTCATTAGCTGCAAGGCTGAGCTGCTACGGTATTTGTTTTTAATTAATGTGATAATTCAGCTTTATGCTAATAACAATGGAAACTTGTCTGCTAAAATTTCAAATTTCCGGTGTGGACTAGTCCTTGATGGAAGAGACATCGTGTACCATTGTGTACTTGGTCCAAACAGAGACCGATAAACATTGACATGGATATAACTGTAGGGATTGCCACCAAAGTAATGATTGAACAGTTCAGTTCAGGATAGAGGGCAACGCTTGTAAACCTCAGGTCGTGGGTTGGAATTCTGTTTAAGCAATATCCTTTGTTTCAAATTCTCTTTGCTAGTTTGTTTACAGTTTGTTTACAATATTGCAGTCAGTAGTATGTTATTCCTTTTCTTTACATACAAAATCAGTATTAGTATAATTTCAAAGACAGGTGATAGTCTGTAAGATAAAAGTTCTTTACCTCTCACTATCAGTATCTGTATGCCATGCTGTGCGTCATCTCTCAATCCATTACGAAAACATCCATAGACGGCATCATCATCACTTTGTATGCCATGTTCAAACCTGTAAGTGAGACTTCCATGGTTACTACTATCTATGACATCATCTTTTAGCCACCTGGGAGGATGGCTCTCATCGATTTCTCCAATTTGAGTCATCCTAACTTGAACATCACGATCCCCAAGAGCCACAGTTTTTGAAAATAATCCATCATGTGGGGTGAAATGAGCTGCAAATGAAAAGGTAAATTGACCAAAATAAATTCACTCAAAACTACTTCCTGAAATAGAAAAACATGTCTTTTTTATATGCACCAAATGACAAATAACGTGATCCATTTACTGTACATTACATACAGTAGTTCACCTAATAAAGCATTAAAAGCAAAAGAGAGTAAAGTAAAATGCGAATAGATTGATAGTTACTAATTGTCATAATAAACTTTATTAGAAATTATCTACATGAGTCATGTTATAACCTTTTAAATGATTGTACTAGTTTGGTGTGCATTATAGGTTTACCACCATCAGCAATTGAAAACCTTCAATTTCTTTAAACTTAATATGTCTTCCAAAAATTTAGCACTGTTTAAAGAGGATATAACACAAAGTTTGTACCATGACTTACCATCTGATCTCATGAATACTCCTGTTACTTCAGTGTTTCTTCTTCCTTGCTTCCTTGCTCTACATCCAAACACACCAAAATCATTATTGTTATAGTTGTCCAATGTTACTTTCCAGTGTGGGTAAGTACCTAATGTTTCAATTGCGTCTGGAGGGTCAGGATTAAGGTCATAACTTCTAATATTCCTTGTATCTACTGCTCTGAAAGACTCCACTGTAGCTCCTTCATGTCCATTACTCAAATAACACTGATATTCTGTGTTGAGTCCGTTCGAGTTATAATGTCCCTTCAGTAACATCGTCATCCTCACTTGTTCTATTGGATAAAATAAAACATATTAACAACTACACACTGCAGGAAGCCATGATGATATATTTTAATATCTGATCTTAGAAATGACTCAAAGCAATCACAAAAGTTAAGTCACATCTGTTGATGTACAGAATATGCTAATACTGTTATCAGAAAAGAACGTATAGCTTAAAAAGGGTGCTTGTGAGCAACAATAGCACTTTTTAATACTGTATGAACAATGTCTTTGATTAATCAAACTTTTACCCACTGACCATATATGTTTTGTTGGTACTTTTCATTTACGTATCTCGTCAGCAGTCACCATATACAAAAACGATTTAAATTTAATAGCTATGATAATATACTGCAATTTGCAGACTGTAATGTTTACCTTGTTGTCCATGACACAGAAAAAGGGGACATAACAGGAAAGCACACAGAATAAGAGCAGACTTGATGCTCATTGTGATGGATCTAAAGAAGGAAAGAAAATCACTAAGATTGAATACCATTTTGAAGATTCACAAAGAGAACAAACATGTAATGGTCTAATTGCATGAATACAATATTCTACAGTACACACTGAGTATGGTAACGTCACTTACGTCATAGTGTGATGTGTAATACAGATAAATTTAAGTAATCCTGCACAATATGCTCAAACATCAACAAGCATGCAACTGCTAACCTCAACTATTTTCTTTTCATTTCATTTCAAATTGTTTAAATGAACTAATTCCTACCCAGGTATACCCTACATAGAGCATTTTTTTTATCATTTAAGTTCAAATAACATTTTATATATACTGCCTGCTTAATTGGGATTTATAAGTACTGATGAAGCATTATTCAAGTATTCTGAAGGTTGACTAATGTTACAATTCCCATAAAATATATACAGATCTGTAATAAAAAAGAAGAAAATTAGAAGGATTAAACCAATGACTGATCAAACTTGAAAAGACACAGACCTAACTGGTTAGTAAAGAAAACATAGGAAAGATATCTGAAGAGGATTTTTAAGTACATTTGCATATATCTTCTCTGCTCGGTTTGACTTTACGAATGTGCTGTACATTTAGGTAGAGATAAGGGCCTGCATGTCAACATCAATATTAAAAGAATGATCAAGAGCATCCAGAAGTAACTTTTCTACAAGATGATGCATGCATGAACAGGCCATATTGTAGAATACATACATTATTATCACAAATTGTGTTAATTTTTTAAAACAAAAGACGAGTATCTGATCAACATTGTCTGAAGTCGAGATAATACATGCAACACATTTTGAAAACTATGCAAATTATGGAAAGTAACGGTACGCCAAACACTCCATACAATGTTACAATAAGAAATAAGTTTGAACGTAAAAATATCTAGGAGAACATTAGTTTGAAGCAAATTCCATTAGTGTTTTAGTAATGTCTGCTACTTTATTACAAACATTATTAATGAAAATTCCATTTTAGATTTTCATGAAAAGGAACTCCTACACACTTATGCCTGACTCGATGAATTCCAGTATTATTAATTCTGATATTTATATTTGTTAGCGTTTTATTCCTTGTATGAAATATAATAGAATTTGTTTTGTTCCGTATTTAAGGAAAGATCAGTACTACACAACCATTCATGAACAGAACAGAGTACATTGTTCACGGTGCCTGCCTCTTCTGCCTGCAAGCTTCTGTTTCTATGCTCATACAGGATAGTTGTCGAGCATAACATGTCGATGCTATCATTCATGTACATAATAAATAACAATTCCAAGAATGGATCCTGTTGGATCTCTGCAATCAACATTCTTTAGAGTAGAACTTGTGAAATTAATATCAACACATGATGTCTTAGATATCACTAATCCAGTTTTACACATTCCCTCTTAAACCATATGTACGGTATGTAGTTTGTAATATAGGCCTAGTATTTCTTGATCCACAGTATCAAAGCCTTAGATACATATACCTTGAAAGCTACCAATGACATCTATAGAACAAACCAACAAATCATACAATGCAGTTTAACATCACATCGAGCAACCCATTGATCAAAAGCAAGTATTCATCCTTTTCTTACTCTTGCAAGTACTATACAGAATTCTCTAGGCCTCCATATGGATAATGACATTTTGAGACATTGGGAGCGGTAACTAGAGAGGTAACTAGAATAGCCTTGAGGGTCTCTTTGTCAGTACCCGCCTTAATGCTTAGAAACTATGTGGCAAACTATGTGGCCACAGTGAACAACCATTCACCTAACTTGTGTATCGATATCGTCAGACCGTTCCAACGTAGCCTACAGTTGGCCTACACTTAAAGACAGATTAACATTTAATCGTGTGTCCAACTGCTTACCTATCGCTCCTTATTGAATGCATAAATAAAGTCAATGAGAAGAATGTGGCTCAGCGACTCGTAGAAATCCTAGAAAACCTGCAGCCGCAGCTCCTGGCGTTTTCTGTCTGGACACCTGTCAAATCCTTTTATGATGTTTTGAGTGTACTGCAGTCGACTGTCATACATGTTGACTAGAGCTAATACAGTAAGTTTCTGTCTTCACTGCCGAGTGACGAGCAAATATGTACGTGTGGACCGGAAAAACAATATAAACCTTCGCTATATAAGTGATCGAGCGGGTCAGATCTGGCGCTATTTAGGAACACATACAAGAGTACATTCTAAAAATACTGTGGACTCGACAGATATTCGACAAGAAGGATTGAGTCCCGTTCTAATTCTGGGCAGGTATGCAGAGAGAATACCAAGATATTACAGATCTATAGTGAGCTATATTGAAATATAAAAATCACTGCATTGATCTCCCAGCTTGTTTTTAATAATCATCGACGTGAAGGTATAGTTGTTGTCATACACAATATGTGTAATGGGCTTGCTATGTTGGGCAAGAAAATTGTTCTCCTTCTTACTCAATGCGCCACACTATGGGATGTATTATTCATTGTTAGGATGACGATTTGACGAAACGAGACTTAAATTATTAATTTGGAGAGAAGGGGGGGGGGGTGATTAATATAGCTTAAACTTCGGTTTCCGTGGCTGAGCGTAATGTTTTTCTTAAACGTGATTATTGGTATGAATGTTTGCACTTACATTACCGACAGTGGTTGAGTGTAAATGTTCCCTTATTCACCTAGGTTGTTTCCCAAATTTATGAAAGTTCTGAAGTTAAAAACAGTTTGTAGCAAATATACGATGGGTGTACAATTCATATTATGTCAGACGAAACACGGCACACAAGGACAGTTCAGAATAGGGATGCTATCTGCAATTTAGATGTTCCAAAAGAGCGCCTTACTTCACAAAACTTTTTTGCGTCCCCAACAAGGTACGCCCAAAGTACCAAAATAATGACAAATACGTTAGGCCTACATTACACAAGAAACGTCACACGTCTTCTTGACAAACGTTCGTAATATTACTGCCAGTGTTGGTGAGATAAAGAAATGATCCGTTTTAGTGTTTTGAAGCTAATACTTCGTTTCTACATATTTAAATTCCATTAGAGTAACTAGCCATGTGTTGTCTTTCCATGGGACATCATGGTGAAATACAGATACTTAACTTGGTCATTGTGATTTTTAAAAAAAAGTTTGAATGACAAAGAATTATTGAACGACCCTTCAAGTACGAATTTATTTAAATCAAAATCCTAACAAATATAAAATAAAAACAATGGAAAATTGCCCTAACAGTATAAGAACAATGTTCGAGCTTAGATGTATTACTTAGAGTGGTAAAATATACGGTTATTTGTGGTAAAGTGAATCTCGTCGCATCACGTTCTTAACTCTGATGTATTATTCAATTTTATTTACGAATATCTTCCATGATTGGTCGTCCATCGAATGTTGTACCAGGCTTTCCTTTGGTAGGGCGTTATTGAGTCTTAAAGTGTAGCATAAGATCCCCTAGTGTGAATAATAATTTTAAAAAATGTGAAGCTTGCTCATTGCGCATAGTTTCCAAACATCACTGATCCCTATAGCGTATCACCATATATGTAGGTTTAGCCTACCCACAACTCTTGAAATGTGATTAACAAGTGAACTGTGACATTTCGTTTGCATATGCTTTCAATTACAATGGGCAAATTAATAAAACACTACATTGGATAAAGCCGAACGTTGGCCTTCACGGCACATTCAACGTACCGTGTTGTTACGAAGACAGATACAAGTTTGCGAGAAGAGTTAAATCAGATGAGATAGAGACTTTAGGTATAAGTTAACATACTGTAATTGCTTCATTGTTGCAATCTCATTAAATACTAGAAATGAGGGATAAGTTACACACACACAAACGCCCATACCGGTACCTTACAAATTACACAGTATTAGGACTAAACTTACATAATCACTACTTACGCGCTCGTCGTAAGCGACATTGGTGAGTTCGCTTTCCAGAAGGAACGATGGCTACTGCGAAGTTGGTGAGTTCGCTTTCCAGAAGTATCCTCGAAATTAGGTGAAAAGTAAGCAACAAGTTCAACAGATCGAACATTGAAATCAGTCAAGGGGCCATGTAATTTTCAATACAAGTAACCTTCTGTCACCTGACACGTGAGTGGCAGTTTCCTGTTTTTATAGTGTTGTGTTCTGACTGAGCTACTTAATTGCATATGTATTAAACTTGAACGTACTTTCATTCTAATGATAACTATATTGATATTCAATCCTTTATCCTATGGTCAAACCGAGTACTGGTTCAGAAGGCGTGACCTACACGAGGTCGGTATAAAAGAAACAGGTACATTTTGGGAGGGCTTCTTCGCTTAAAGCTTTGTACAAGTACCGGTAGGAACGACGGACCTCAAAAGGTTAACAGGTTACTTTGTGTTCCTGCGTAAGCTGGGTTACTGTGTGTTTCCGCATTTATATTGTGTTACTGTGTGTTCCCACAAGGCAAGGTTACTATGTGTTCCCCAAATGGAGGTTACCGTATATTTCCCGTTCAGAGGAAGTTATCCCGTAAGTTACATATTGATATATTATCAGTGTGCGGTTTATGGTCATTTGTAAGCTTAGTTGCAATATGTATTCATTTTTAGCGGACAATTATTGTATACTCTTATCATACTGATATCATTATAAGTAAAGCTTGGATATATTACGTTATTGCAAATTCCCAGTTTCACCATTGACATGAACGTAATGTAAAATTGTGTATATTGCATTTGTGTACATTGTAATTATACCTTGAATTGTAAATATTCGTCTCTAAATTGATTGGCGATCGCTTTGTTACCGGTCTGACATTATTTTCAGCAGAAGTGTCCGAATCCAGTTCAATTATTGTATAGACAGCAGGTTAAAACGGTTGGAAAGCAAAGTCCTTTCAGCAAAAGCCTCAAAATCCACTAAAGTATATACGGCATGTTTAACAGTTGAAGAGTGATAGACAGTAACCCTCTCAGAAACTTTCCGAAAATAATTTCAGAAAGACGGGATTCATCAAGACAGCGTTTCTAAAGACAGTGAGCACGAGCATTCAGCTCTCTATACAGATTCTTTCGAATAACATTCCACAGGTGATATCGTTAGCTCGGCCGTTACCGGATTTTGTGTTATATGGCTGTTGTACTAGATTCCACAGGTGCGTAATGCTCTTGCGCTGTATGACTTTTGAAGGTAACATGCTTACAAACTTATAAACATAACGTATAAACTTTTGAACTTCTTGAAAATATCATGATCATGTAAATTTGAAGTATAAGACAGCCACTTGTAAAAAAGTCTTTTACTTTTAGTTATGATATAGTAACTGCAAAGGTCTATACTTGTTTTAAAATTACTTCAAATGACCCAATCTTCGACGCGAAGTTTCTATTCACGTTACAAGACTTAAAACCACAAACCCATTTGATGCCGTATCTAACACATTCATCTCCTCTTGCATTTTAGGCACTTTTTTGAGAACTTACAGGCGGATTGATATCGAATCTAGTTGGATTATACTACTTTCTTATTTGCTATATAGCGCCGTAAACTTTGAACTAATACTGCAGCAATCCCAGGTTTGGTGGCAGGCCGAGCAAAGATTCTAACACTTTCGGTGCTATTAAGAGCATGTAGAGTATTCACCGAAGGTAGATAATCTTTGTTAGTTGTCTTGAGCAATCCATCCTATTATTTCTGACAGATTTGATTTTGAAGAGATCGTCAGGATCTGCAGATTTGCTTGGATTTCTTCAAGTCTCAGAGTCTCTTCTATTCATTAAATATATAGATATCTTCATTCATAATTATGAACCATGCATTCATAGGAAAAGGTAATATGTCAAACACAAGATTAAAGTTTGAGTAATAGTCATAATACTGAACTAATGTTTAAATGGAAATTCAACATTTAGCTTAGGTCTAAATTCACTGTGTTACCAATGCCTTACGTTATCATAGGTCAGAGTCATAAGTTTGGCAACAAGGTATTTCAAAAGCCTCGAGACCTAAATTAGCCTTCAGAATTAAGGCAAATATATAACTCCTAGGCTGGCCTACTGTAGACCAAAACATAATTGTTAACCTTTAATGAAACATGGAACTAATGTAGCAAGGCTATTCAACTTATTCTTTGACATTTCTGGAAATGTAGACTTGCTGATATGGAGCACTTGCAATTTGAACTAGCAAGTATTACATGTAATCTCTCAAGGATTTCTAAAAAATGTTCAGATATTCCTATTATATCTTGGAGATATATATAAACCGTTCAGAGTTTACATTAATCTATGGAACATACATCTACAATCTCTCAACGATGTCTCTCATCAGATCCATAGTTCGATGATCCTTACATTTCATTCAGGTTCATGTAACATGTTAAAGGTACGTATCATCTCTCAGAGGTCATACAACATCTTTACAGCACATCAAGTATGTTATTTTTTGTTTGTAAACACATTTATTGATATCGTGTTGTATTGACTACTACATAAAATTTAAGAAATACTACCTATGAATATATGTTCCCCAAGACAGTTCTCATTCAAGTAGGGTAGACGGCTGTAAAACCAACTGTCTTATAAACAATAATTTCTTTATGTTAGAAGCTTTTCAATACATAAATGTCTTATTTAATGGATGTCAGTGCTGTTCAGCAACTCTGTTGTATTTCCTTACTAATATAAGATTTATATGTATTGCTTCCTTTCAACCTTAGGATTCGGTCACTAATGAGTCATCAATATTTAGGCAAACTAAGTTTTGATATACATCAGCTGTAAAGGATCTGGACATCTGGTATAGATCAAAGATTTGATATTTTGATCCAAAAGGGAACATAATTACCATGCTACAGGGTGAATTTAGACAGCTGTTCCTGTTTTCAAAATATTCATTTTTACAGTCGTTTTAATTGTTGATTGGATAGTTTAATACATTATCAAAAACTAAAAGTACTGTAGATACAAAAAGCCGGACTAATAACTGCGTTTTCAATCGTCTACAACATATTAAATTATTTCAGTGATCTTTTAGGATATTAGAAACCAAATTGATGATGTAATTAATATATGGGTAAAATTAATTTATGCCCAAGACATCACGAAGTGGACAAATCCCCTTTGAAGTTTTACATACAACACATTATACAATTTGTGCAAAGTGTTATACGTTGAGAGTAAATGCATAACAAAGGTTACCATAAACTACTGTTTTGTGGTCTTGAAACAAACTTCAAGCTGTTAACATCAAGCTGCTTCTCATGCTTTTCCACACAATTAATTAATCCTCTAGTCGAGGCATTGTGTATCTATCATAACTGCATGGGCCTCTACAGCAATGACCAAACTCAGCAAAGGGCGCTGTCACACTAGTCCTATCAGAGCCGTAAATATACGGCTCTGAGTCCTATCTAGTTCTACAGAACTTGACAAGTTGCAGTCATTGACTTCTGATAATAACGAAACCGTGTGGTGATCACTAGTAGGATACACAATTATGTTCATAATTATTGAGAGAGGAATCTTTTGTAGTTTCAAGGCAAGCTACTTGTATTTTCTAAAGCACTCTTTTCATTTGGCGAAACTACATAAGAGGTACCGTGAACTAGTCAGTCACCCAGTGAGTAAGTATACAAGTTCATCAGGTATATTTGCAGCTTGTGAGTGCTTTCACGCGAGCATCCTACTTCAATACAGATATGTTAAACAGTACGGATGCCACACATCAAAACCGATATGACAGCGAGCTCTGATAAAATGCTGGACGGTCACATTATTTATAATACATGCATAACAAGCAGAAGTTTCATGAATATGCACAATAAAA
>JAAAKB020106150.1:0-12997 GCA_010014835.2 Apostichopus leukothele | reverse complement strand
ATATATATATATATATATATACATACATACATATCTATATTCATATAGCGCACTTCGCATTAACATCGAGTATAACTGGAACGCTGAGCATGAATAATCCACCATCTGTAAACATGTTACAATAGCAGATGTAGTGCCCAGAAAATAATGGCTTATAATAGGATGAAGGAGTGGGAAGTGGGAGAAGGAAGGAGGAATGTTCTATTTAAACTGCTCTGACGACTGCATCTAAAATCTATCACATTTACAATCATCATCTACTTTTGGCCAAACAAAAGTTAACTGAAACCAAATTCAATTTTTACATCAGCAAGAGTACAATTAAGGTCAATAACTGAAATTCTATAGTTTGTTATTCCCTGACCCCTTTGTCTTTTATTACTAATATCATCATTATTATTATTATGATTATTTTTTGGGCCTCCTTCTTTCTTTTGACATAAATTCGTCAAATTTTATTGTAATAATCCACGGAGAAATGATACCGGATACGACAAGGACAGATATAATCCACAGGAAATTACATGGCAGAGAAAGAGAGCGTCTATAAGACATGAGAAAATGATAGATAACACTTACTAAATATTACAAAACATCATATAAAATACAAATTGAGCATTCGGCTAGAAAACGAATGCTAATAATACTGCTCAGCGGTCTTACAGTTGATTGTAAGCTGTATAGAGTATCTAACCTCCAGATTGAATTGATTTTTAGATAAAGAGGAAGCCTGTGCCATCTGGGAGGAAAAGTGAGCCCTGGTGTCACATTTTCTGGTCTTAGTGTAACTTACGACAGACCCCGGTCGCTAGGGAAGAATGAAATTTCAAAGAAAGAACGAAACTCTCCTTTCGATTATATCCTAGGTCAGTTTCGGAGATCGGTAACGGAGAGAAATCACGGGTTTGTTGCCTCTACGTGGTTTTGATGAAATTTAAGAAGTATCATAAAAATGCAACGTATCTTTCGAAGCTCATTTTTCAGGTGGAAGATTTCATCCGAACGATTTTCTACAATATTCCAGCGAGGAGATTTAATAGCGGACACTATTTTGTGTTTAAATTGTATCGATCGAGAATAGACTTCAGATCAATACGAGATGTGAATCCTTTGTTTTAGTTTTAGGAGACACAATCTATATAAATATATGACTATAGAGATCTTTGTGAAGAACAACTCTCTCATATCATTTAATTTATTAGTAAAGTCATTGCTCCCATTTGGAACATCCTGGTTCATTAGTTGTGTCTGTGATGTCACATAGAAAAATGAACCTGGGAAAAGGGTGTGAAAATCCGAGATTAACTAGGTTAAAGAAAAACATATTTTTCCAAAGAAAATGGGAAAGTGGCCTCTCTGGCATAGTGCCAATAGAAACAGAAATATTTTACTTTCTCTATGGGTTTTTTATTTTTTTAATTATTATTATTATTATTATTTTTGTATTATTTTTTTTATCGGCACATATTTCAACAAGGTATTATAGACTGTTATCAATGTTGACACTGAAACAAATGCTATCATTAATTAGGTTATATCATTAGAGCTTTATTATTTTGTAGATTTCGCATATCTCCTCCATTGAAGATGATAGCCATGGTAATAATTACAGAATTATAAAACTGAAGTTCACGCATGTACAGTACCTCGATGATGTCATATTTACACCTCATCAAGTCTTCAGCCTTACTTGTGTGTGAACTGTGATGTCGTCCCAAATGGAATAAGCTTGTTTTTTTTAGTTCCATGGTGAAGTTATTTATGACAGTTCTATATGTTAATCACATATATCAATAATGATGGGTTGAGTTTGTGTCTCATGTCATGCCTTCACCAGGACTCGAGTGTTTGGTTTTTATGCCGTTAAAGCTGAATTTTCGATTGATTTGTGATCAATATCATTTGATGTTTTCAATACTAAAATACTAGCACAAAAAAACATAGGTCATCGTAGCCAGATCATAGCCTGCCTGTTTCAAATTGAAAAATGCAGCTCAAGTCCCATAAATTTTGATTGCCCCCCCCCGATTTGCAGTTTACACATGATTAATAGGCAACCAACTATCTATGGGGGTGATAACAATAAAAATTGATTCCAGAAAACCTTTTCCCAAACAATTGTCACAAAATTCACATAGGTCAAAATCAAATGATTTCTTTCCATTAATAGTGCTGTTTAGGGCTGGTGGCTATAGGGAAACTTCTGATGTCACTCACCACTACACAGACAGCATTCACAGAGAAGCAAATCAATAGTAACTTTAATATTATGTGGTGCTGCTGAAAGCAAATCTATCAAAAGTGTAAACGAAAACAAAAAAAACATTCTGTTGAAAAATCTCACATGCTTCATTTTGATTTAAATATAAGGCTGAAAATTTGGAAATAATCTTCATAAGACATCAGGAGACCACAAGTTTTCAAGTATCAAGTCAAGAATTGCCATCCATTTTTTCAAAGATCAGAAAACTTGACAACTGTATGTTAAATTCTCCGCTTGCTGACTATATACCCTGTCAACCTAGTGGAAAATTTCACAAATCCAAGGTCAGAGACTGCTTTGTTTATACTAGATTGTCCTTGTAAGCACAGCTAGATAAGGTGAATTACCAATCAGGCATTCAAATAAAGCTCTTTAAATGTCCATCCACAAGAGGTTTTCGTGGTAACTGAAGTATTTACAAACCCATTAGGTCATCATTCCATCATCCTCATCGTTAACTATTTCCAGACATCTAGATGAAAATGTCAACACGCTACTATGATAGCGATGGTTCACCCTGACATTCTCGTCCATGTGCAATTGATTTTCCTTCTTTCTTTTTACATTTCATACTCTTTTCGACATCGGGGAGCTGTGTCTACAAGCTCAATATTCACTTATCTAATACAAATGGGTAGCATAATCATTTTGGACCCTGGTATTCAAAGTGGGCATCGTCACAACCTTTTCTAGGGGTCACCAAAGAATTTTAAGTTTTTAAGTGTCACAATAAATTTTGGAAAAATGGAAAAAATTATGAGCATAAATGACTTCAAAAGGTGCAAACTATACAGCTCTGTTTTGCAACTAAACACCCTAAAGGAAAACTTCTCATAGGGGAAGGGGATACTACATCCCTGTAGGGTTTACCCCTTTCCTAGGACATAAGATCTGCTACTGGAGAGTCGCCATGATGATAAAGCTGAAAATAGGGGTCACCAAGCAAAAAAGGTTGGAATTTCAGGGACAATATCAGGTGAACCTAGCTTCCAATGGCATTGAATAACTATAAAGAGTCAGGGACAAAGACCTGTTTTTATGTTAGGGAATTTCCCTGTTTTAAAAAAAAAAATTATATTACACACTAAACTCATCCATTCCTATTAAAAATGCCTCATGAATCAGAACGTTGTAATTATAATTATATAGGACCATTTTTTGCAATGATCGAAAATGTATGTTGGTCATAAATTTGAGGTTTCCTCAATCTGCTCTGAGTGAAAACTTCATATTTTCCTTAGAGCAGAAAACCTACTAAAGATTTTGAACTTTTCAGTTGTTACCATGGAGGAGGTGGGTACAAGAATGCAAGATCCATGACCATTTATATTTCATCAGGGTTATCCATGACTACTCTTAATGGCTTTTAAATATCCCTCAGATAATGCTTCAAAGGTCTTAATCTTTCTTAATAAATTTCTCTTCTTTTTTATTTGTATACTGATGAAAGATCTGGCTAGTGGAACAAAATAATTAAGTTAATAATTAAGAATCAACTCTCAGTTTTCATAGTAATATTGGTACAAGTTTACCCTAATTTAATCCACTAAATTTATTACAATAAAACGACTCGCCTTAAAACTCGACTTGACTTCTATTAAAATATAGATATATTTTGAAGAGCAAAGTACACACAGAGCAATGAAAAATCCTCTCTAATTTTATGCTATTTTACTCTGGTTTAAAATGCATGGCAAGCAATGCTGTGTGATATTAAGATACTTTTAGAAAAAATTTGTCCTTTGCCAAGGACGAATATTTGTTTTGCAACAATATAGTAAATTGCAAGCAACTTATATCAACATACAGATTTATAACAGGTTAGCTAGGTATCATTGTATGCACATGGGAATTGTAATGTCGAACTTTAAAACAGTACTCCTGCAAAATATACACTAATTCTTTATAATATATTGAGCAAAATAGTAATATAAAAATCCTCTCTTGATGTCAATGTTATTTTACTCTGGTTTAAAATGGCAAGCAATTAATGCTGTGTGAACAATTTGTCCATTGGCAATTAAGGACAAGATGTATATTTCAACAATATTAAATTGCAAGCTATTTATATCAACATACTTATTAGCTCACTTATATTGTAATTAAATTATAATGTGCACTTTAATATTGCATTCATGAAAAAAATAATGAGCTAACTTCTTGAAATATATTACACAAATTACACAAAAGTCCCCCAAAAAATAATCATCCTCTCTGATTTGAATGTTTTTTAACTCATGGTTCAAATTGACAAGATATGCTGTGTGACATGAAGAGATGTTTATTTATATCAATGTACAGATTTATTAGCTATTAGATTGAACATAGAAATTATATTGTCTCCATACTGAATTCATAAAACTAGAAACTAAACATTAAAAAATTGAGCAATAAACAGAAAATCTGTGATATTCTTCTTCTGTTTCCCTTTCCTTTGTTTTTGTTTTTTACTTTGGTTTAATATGTGGTAAACTTTGACCTAATTTGCATATATTTTAAGGCACAATGCTGTGTGACAACCTGAGGCAATTTATCGATTGACAAGGACAAATAAATATTTGGAAAATTGCAAGCTATTTATACCAACATGCATGGACACATATTTATAACAGATGCGGGTAAGCTATATTGGATAGGTGAAATTTTATTATGTAATTAATGTATAGACTAATATCCTATAATCCTGAAAATATGAAAATAATTCTGAAAATATCTGGAGCAGAAAATTCACCAAGATTTTATTTATTTATTTGTATCACTTAATTTGATAAATATAGGTCTCATTTGCATAGATTAAAAGTAACGCTTTGTGTTACAATCAAGATGCTTTGTGAACCAAGGAAAATTTTCTACCGATAGCAAGGACGCAGGATTTACATACAAATGCATAGCAATTAAGATATGTATATTGACATGTAAGGATGTATCAACTATTGACTACGTACTGATTACGTACTGACTACGTATTGACTACGTACAAGCATTCTCACTTCGGAGTTGCAATGCACACAGATACTAAAATAACAGACAGCAAAATTGAGTGGGAGTATTGTTAGCATAAACTCTTGCAGGGCATTTCAGTAACGACACAAAAAAAGTGGGACTAATTTCACCAATAATCCATTTTAATGTGATTAAAACAATTAACAAAGGAAATCTAGAGGAATTAGTCTCTGCTCAGGCTAATTTGATACCCAAGCACTGGTTCAATCTCTGACAACCTTTTGCCACGATCACTTTCAATTTTGATATCTCACAAACTGAACTACATTTTCTCCCGATTGTTTGCGGAAGTTGTTCGTAACGAGTGGTTCTGTGAGTTTATAAAGATGACGGATGGGACCTGTCTCCGTATTTTTTTTACGATTCTCCTGATTTTGTTGTGTCACGTACGACGGACAGCCTCATTGATTTATTATTTGGTGTTGGGGTTCCCAGGAAGGTTTTGCCCTGTTTGTATCGTAGTAGCTTTAACTTCGCAAAAACTTTTCAACTTCACGACCTTGGTAAAATGTCAAGAGGAGGATGACCTGGTTTGACCGATGGTGGGGGGGGGGGGGGGGGGGACTACACAAAGGTAGAAATTCAGCTTTCCAGATCTTGCCATAAATTGTATCTTTAAGAACGAATTGATATAAAAAACAATTTGCAGCACCTCATTTTGATGGATAATCTTTCGGCCATTAAATAAAGAAGAAAAACAAAAAAAGTGCAAGACAAAATCTTGGTTCTGAAAGCTGGCAATGAATTCTTACAGGAAGGCATCTGATACCTTTCCTTGGGAAGAATGCGCCTAACTTTCTGAGAGAATTGCTCACTTAAGCGGAAAGTGGAAACACCAATCGGCTAGGCTTTTACGAAAACAATCTTAATTCCGAGTCAATCCAATAACGAGATTTGACTTGCCAGATTTAATGGTGCAAGACTCGGAGAATAAATATCACAATCCATTTCAATAAATTCAAAGATGACCCCAAAAAAAAGTGAAAAAGAAAAAAATGACAGCAAAGGTCAACAATTCAATGTTTTGCTGAAAAGTATTAACTGAGCTATAAAGTGATACTTTTGCCCTGATTTTGTTAAATTATTAAAGTGATACTTTTGCTTTGTTCAATTTTTGACACCACGCGATACCAAAATCCTTAATAATCCTTAACTTTTCTTCAAATAACAATGGAAATATGACAGAAACTTTGAATCCTTACAATATGTGCTCACAATTAATGTTCTTTACACAAATGTGTCACGGATATAAAAAACTAAGAATCTTTGTTTTGTTCTTGTTTAGAATTAAAAATACTCATCACATCATTAAAACTTTTTTGCTACTTAATCCAAGACTTTTCAACTTAGTTCGCAGTTACAAATTAGGTTTATAACTTCATTTGTAAACAATAGGAGATATTGAAATATGTTGCTAATTTAAGTTTTACGTAAAAAACAAAAATCCAATTTTGGTGCAAATTCCATGTCCTAATTTAATGTCGTTCCATTAACTGTCTCCCGCTTCTCGACACGGATTTGATACGAATTCAACAATCTTCACGACCGAATAAATTCCAAACCTAGAATTACAAAATGCTACGAGATTATTAGATTTCTACCACTTTATCCAATTTTGTCCATATCCTTTTTACCACATTCAGGAACAGAACGTGGACAAAAAAATGGCCTCCGGAAAGATTCGCTAATACAATTCTGTGAAACACAAGTCAAATGTTACCATCTCACGTAAGAGGTACACGGCTACATTCAGAGATGGCAATTACATTTCACACTGACACACTATCCTGTGTTTTTTGCCCACGCAACTTCTGTTGACATTTTTTTTTTTCGGCCCCAGTATTTTCGATGTTTCTGTTATAGCTGGTGATATGTGTTTTGTTTTATTTATAATTCAATCTTTTGTTTTATCTTAATGATCACCTGTGTATGATACTTTCCCATCTCTATTAAGTAGTCTAAGTTAAGTCAAGGCAATTTCATTCACACCTGCATGTATAACTTGAATCTTCCTGTAGCAAACTTCACTCATTTAATTGCTGTATTTGGTACTTCAATTCCTCCTCCACCCCCCCCCCCCCCCCCGGGGCGTAGGGGAATCTTACAAACCCTTCAATTCCAACCCAACCCCCCCTTTCCACACCTTTTTTCTTTCTCACATTCAGTTTTAACTTGAATCTTCCTGTAACAAACTTCCCCCATTTAATTGGTTTTTTTGGTATTTCAATTCCCCCCCCCCCCCCCCCCCCCCCGGGAGGAGTAGGTCAATATTACAGAGCTTTCAATTACATCTCAACCTACTCATTCAACACCTTTTTTCTTTCTCAAATTTTGTTGAACATATGTTTTTCTTTCCTTTTTCTCATTTTCAATTTTTCCCTGGTGATAGTGTATTTGTTGTGATTATTCATTTTGTTCTTTTTCATCTAAAGTACTCACCTGTGTATGATACATTCCATCTGTAAGTAGTCTAATGCCAAGGCAATTTCACACATGTATAACTTGATCCTCTCCGCATCAAACTTCACTCCCTGTTGTATGTGGTACCTCAAGTCCCCTCCGAGGAGTAGGTCGACTACCTACCGATGACGAAATACGAGAGGAAGAGAGGGAGAGAGAGAGAAAGCAAAAATGAGAACGATTACAAAGATTGAAGAGAGCTGCCGAGCTAGCTACCTAGGTGTCTTGTTCACCACTTGTTACAATTTCTAAACCCACAGGGTGTTTGGGTTAATCGTCCAAAAACATGATACGGTGAACAAAAATCAGCTGCGACAATCAATTCCTGTGAGGCTGTGTATTATACTTTTGCTATTTTTAGCCAGATGAAGTTTAAGTACATTGTGGTACCTGGAACCTTAATCTTAAAATATATGTAAACTATTTATAAAAACTATAAAAAGACTATTTCCTAAAGACCATTTCCTAAAAACTATCAATTTCAATAATAAATGAGCTCGACGTATTTTGACCCCAAAAAAAATTATCAGGAAGACACTCTGAAAGACGACGCTATAAGACAAAAGAGTAATTTTAATCAGCACATTGCATCATTAAATGTCACTGGATGATGAAATGAGTCATTACTTCCAGCTCATATGACTGAGAGCCTGCAGTTAAGTTACGAAGCGCCTCAAACAACTGCATGAGGACGAAGTGGTCTGTTTAATCATATAAAGGTCGGCAAACCACAAGTAAGGTACTCACTCAATTCTGGCTGGTTAGACCCGATGATATCAATCCATTAATTTTCTTCACAGCTGATATATTAAAATTAATTAAAAGTAGGCTAAGCTGGATTTAATCGTTTTGCAGCTATTAGTAGTGCAGGGTGGATTTATCTTATATATGTAGATCTATATCTATATTAATATATATATATATATATATAAACGAAAGACACTTTTTGTCAAACTAAATGTGAAATCTGTACAGTTATTTGAGACGGTCATTATAAAGTGTTGGTAAAAAAAAGACTCCCTCCTGTTCTCTGTCGCCATCATTCCATACCCCTGCTTTACCCCTGTGGTACCCCTGTCGTACCCCTGTTGTACTCCTGCCATACCCTTTCTACACCCTTCCCTGCAGTACTGCTATAGTATACCACAGGTCACCTATTATAACTTAGGAAATCAACAAAAATAGTTCTGTGTAATTATTATGAGTTCATCATATACAAATATTGTATTTGAATAAGTTTGACAAGAAAAGTTTTGGAGAAGAATGTTGACAAGACAATTTTGACGAGAGAGAGAAGCATTTCTAAGGTCTATGATAAAGCATATTTACTCGGAACAAGTCTGATGCATTTGATGTTAGAATTAAAAACAAAAGATGCCAAACAGGGATCAGGTAGATCTTTAAATATGTTATATAATTTTGTCTCAAGATGAACAGAGGAGGCTCTTCATCTTTACTGCATCTCCTCCTCGATACTTCGGTTGAGCAGTTCAAGGCTAAGTGCATCTTTAATTTATTCATCTCCAGAAGATGAACATTTCAAATTCATCACATGCAGTGTTCCAGCCTGTTAATTGTAATCATGGAATTAGGCTATTTTCTAAAATAGCCTTAAGTCTCAAAATCCTCATCATTTCTCTCTCTCTCTCTCTCTCTCTCTCTCTTTACTTTACATATATTAAGGATCTCTTGTGAAGTCTTTTACGATACGTAGCCAGATGTCTTTAGTCTATACGAGAGCTTGATTGTGATAACGGTAGATCGAAATATCATGCGTCTGAATTATCGGTAGAGTCATGAAATACATGATTTCGAAAATTCTCTCCTCATATCGCATCTCCTGCTGATGACTATAAAGAAGAATTTTCAAAAGCATCTACGGGGTTTTCCTTTTTAATGATCAAGTAGCTTAAGATTCTATATGAGGGATTGTTACAACGGTATAATTAGCTAAATCAAATGTCAATTTTAAGAAGAAGTGGCCACTCCTGAAAATTATGGAATTAAGTTTTATCTCTCTCCAAAATTTACATCTTCTGCTGAATTATGGTTGTGAAAAAGTTTAGAAGCAATTCTCAAGTTGTCTTATCAACATTACCAGTCTTCTGGAAACGATTCTTAATGTGGCAGACAACATGCGACTGCTTAAAATGTCAAACCACAGCATCTTTCTCTTTTCTCTTAAAGATATATTTCCATCAAAAGATGCTGATGATCAAATGTAGCTCACCTAAACAAGCTAATAACAGTTTATCACCATTAGCCCACTTCTAGGGTCAACACCCCCACCACTTTCTCATTCTCCCAAATCTATTGTTTTGACGGCTTACCACTGCAATTCTTATGCAATATTCAGCTGCTGAATTCTGTTTTGGTTTTCAAGATAAAATCACCAGTATCGCAAACTTAAAACACTCCCTATTTTCAGGAAAAAATATACAACCAGGATGTGGTTTTTAACATATTGTTTTGGAGACACGTTGTCAAAACAAACGTTTGAAACAATCATTTTCTTAACGATACTGTTGATCTCCTAACATATATACATCCCTCTTTGTGTGTGTGTGTGTATGTTTAGATTTTCAAGATAAGTGCTTAGTTGTATCTTTTACCTCTTCAAGGGCCTGATTTAGTGCTATACTTCCTCCGATGTTGTGGTTTAAAAAGAATGAAATCTTATTGTGTCAACATTTAACATATTTGCTGAATCAACATTTATATGCATTTAGTGTCAACAGTAAATGCACATTCCATTATAAAACCCATTACATGTTATTTATAATTCCTGGATGCTTCTTAGAATTTTTGCAGTGAAATTGTAAATTACCTTTTGGGTCGGGAAATGGGAACCTCTTTTGAAAATGCCAGTTAAAGGTTTAACTGTGTTGCCCTATGGTTGTTACCATGGTGATGGCATTTGAGTGCGGATGAATGAGAGAGTGATGTGAGTTGATTTAATGTCCGAAGAACTGGATTAGATGATGATGATGAGAGGCTTGTTCATCAGTGTACATTAATAGTGACGACACTAACAAGATGCTATGAATGCTATGTGTGATAAGTACATTAATAGTGATGACACTAACATTATGCTATGAATGCTATGTGTGATAAGTACATAAATAGTGATGACACTAACATTATGCTATGAATGATATGTGTGATAAGTACATCAATAGTGATGGCACTAACATTATGCTAATAATGCTATGTGTGATAAGTACATTAATAGTGACGACACTAACATTATGCTAATAATGCTATGTGTGATAAGTACATTAATAGTGACGACACTAACATTATGAAATGAACGCTATGTGCGATAAGTACATTAATAGTGACAACACTAACATTATCCTATAAATGCTATGTGTGATAAGTACATACATGGTGACGACACAAACATTATGCTATGAATGCTATGTGTAATAACAGTTTATACTATGTGACAATTAAGTGTTGTACACTTATATGGACACACCCATTACAAAGACAAACTTCATAAACATGTTGAGGGCGCACAGTGTTGAAAGGTTACCAGTTCATTCTAGGCACGGTAAAACGAGAATGCTGAGTTTGTGAGGAGACAGGTTAACAAGGAGCGAAGTAAATATGATAAATTTATACTGTCGTTTAAAGTAAACTTACTTACAAATTTCACTAGGTAGACTCTAATTAACTATTAGAGAATAAAGTTCATCGTGATCTGTTTATTATTATTATTATTATTAAGTTTTTGTATAGTGGTTAATCTGCTCAGGGCTTAAAATTCACAAGTTTGCCACTTTATTGCTAAAACGAAAAAAAATGTCAGTGCCTAGTAAAATCTACTGGCTAAAATCAAATTGAATTATTTATATTATTTTCCTTTGCATTTCAATGTTTGACACTGGAATAATATAATCTCAGTCAGTATTGAGGGCATTTCAATTGTCCGTTTAAATCTTTCATGTAGTTCTTTAATCTCACTGCTTATAATATATAGGTCAACAGTTTCGCTCCCAAAAATGCTAGAATATTTAAACCAGCGAGCCCAGAGGGCCTTTTGGTTTCTTGCAATAAAAAATTTTCATGCAATTTCCTGATTGACGTAGATCACCACTGATGTACAGTTTGTCCCAGAACTTGGAATGAGAAGGTCAGAGAGTTTCGGCTTCCTTGACCATGAAAGACACAATTGGTAACCTTTTTCAACACTGTAGACAGCCTCAGTGACCGGTCACAATACCGGTCAATGACCAACTCATTCTAGCTACTGTATCCCCCCAAAGTGTCTTTTTAAATCTACTTTTTCTGGTTCCCAAAGAAACAACCTTTGGTGTTAGGACCTTAACATTAGACTGCAAGCTCTGTGTTGAATCCCACACTCGAGGTCCGATTTGTATGTAAACGCAGATCAGATCCCAAGATTTGAACCCTGCAATAGACTAGGATGGAGGGAGGATGGTCATACCACCTCACTCAAGCTTGAAATTTGTAAACGCAGCTCGGAGCCGACTCAGGATCATCCGTGGTGGCCTTTGACTTTTGCCTGCGTTGTTTGTTACACACATATTTTTACACAGAATTAGTACTATTTAGTAGTGTATTTACAGCAGTGCTGCACAACACATGGCTTTATGGCTTTTGTGTCTTTTCTTCTGATGAACAAAACCTGTTCCTGTTTTCCTGTTCGGTGATCTTAAGCACAGGGTCTGATGCTGAACACAGGGTCTGATTTGAACGTGCTGAGGTTTCGTAGAAAGGAAAGGATAGTAGGGAAAATGAGGATGGCATGGAGAGAAAGAATGGGATAGGAAAGGGAAGGGAGTTAAGAAAGAGCGAGAGAAGACGAGAGGGCAGGGGAGGAGGAAGAGAATGGCAGTTTATCTCCTTTTGATGCTGACCACTGAATGCGGCCGGATCTGATCTGTAATATAAACAAGACTTCAGCTAATGGGGCTCTGCCTCACCAAGTTCAGCCAGGTCAGATTTCCCATAATTTGTCATAAAATGTTAAAAACAAGAAAAACATATGCCAGATAAAGCTGAACATTGTCACAATCTGAATTTCATTTTGTGAATAAATCAAAAAGATTGGAAGTCTATAATTAGTTTGATAGACTGTATAAATATTGCTGTGAGTAATACCAGAAAATTGGATTTAAATTTTACCAATTTTTTTCCCCAGCAGTTGGCTATCAAACACAAAGATCTGCAGGTGTTTCTATTTTACAAATGTTTTAATCATTTTCTTCCTAAATATTTCAGTTCCTCTTGTCATATTTCATA
>JAAAKB020106040.1:0-13001 GCA_010014835.2 Apostichopus leukothele | reverse complement strand
AGGAACTGACAGTGAGTAGGAGATCTCCCTTCCATTTCTACCATACCACAACCAGAGCCAATGTGCAGAATGGTGAGAATGTACCATGAAATCTGACGAACTGATAACTTAGGATTATGATGTGCACAAAACAAAAAGGCAAATCTGCCCTCTGAAATATGAAACAATGATATCACACAAATGGATGAGTATTATGCTTTTGACAAAGTTTTTAAATTTTTTTTTTTAAATAAAATATTTCAGGTGAAAGTATACCAAATGTATCATTAGTGAATATATAGAACAGCATGCAAAGAGCAAAGTTATGAAATGTCAGTAAGAATAACAAGGAACAATTAAGAAAGTTTTCAGTAAAAAAACATATTTAGTTTAATAATAATACTCAAAGATATAAAATGTGGCTAAAGGAAAGAATTAAAACTTATTGGGGGTGCTATTAGTAATTGTGAAGAAAAGTGATTAAAAATTGATTGATTGTGCGTCAAAAGAGACACCCAGTTTCACCACCAAGATCAGTAGTCACCACAGTACCTGAGAAAGTGGAGGGGGGGGATGTAGAGGGGTGACAATAGAGGGATAGAGGGGGACATTAGAGGTGTGGAGGGGTAGAGCTGATTCAACAAGATGGAGGGTAAATTTGTATTAGAGCAATTGGAATATAAATTTTTGTAGATTGTCTATTAAGTTAATATGTATGTCAGTATATTTTAGGCAGTACATATACGTACACACACATGATGTGTAAATTGTTCCTCCAAGTCCCAACTTTTCAAAAGGGAAAATTGTATGAATTTTGACATGATCGATTAATATAGAGGCTTATTACCTTTACGGGTGGGTGTTATGATATCAAATGAACCTCTTTTTCTATGCTACGGTGAATCTACGGTGAAAAGTCTCAAAAGTGGTGAATTACAGATACGAAAGAAATGGTTTTTTTTGACTTTCCAAAGAACCTGTTTCGTCATAAGAACTACACGAAAGAGTGTGGCGATAAAGGAAGGTGGTTTGTGCCAGGATAGTTTCACTTACAAATAGGGTGCACAGGTTTTGACAAAGTTGTATACAACCCACCTCCTCCATACTCCAAGGAAGCATCCAGAGAAACTAAAAGAAAGTTTCACAGTTAAATCAAGGGATTAAAAACAAACAAATGAAGAGAATGTTCTCTCTGGCAGGACCAACACATCCATTCTGTACCCTTTCAAATTGCATAATTTTAAATTGGTATAATTTTGTAATACCATCTTCAACATTCTCTAATTTAATATGGTAACCTCTGTTCATGCCATGTTGTATGTGCCTAGACATGTTCTGCTAACTGCTTTTTACCTCCCACATTTTTTTATCATTTGATAGAGGGTAGTGAGGGGGGGGGGGGACACCAAGTGTGGAAGGGAAGCAGGAGAATGAGGGAATTGGGAAAATGCTACAGTTGGACTTAAACAGGAATTATGCACACATGGATTGACTGGCTCTATGAGTTCATCTCTTCACACCTGATAACTTAGAAGAGCTGATTGTATCAGTCATTTTTAGTAAAACATCACTCAAGATTTTTTTTTTCAATCATCAAATTTCCACAAAAGTTGTTAATTTGATTAAGCTTTGTTAGTGTCAAATTCCAATTTACCTTTATATCGTCCCACAGGCACAACATGCAGCCTTTGGATCATTTGAGGGAAGGTATTAAAATGACTCATAACACAACAATGTCCTATATATATCTGTAACTAACTCTCAAATGACAAAATGCTACTGAACGAACATTTCAATATCGAAAGTGACACTTTGTAGCACGAGAGGAAACAATGTCACTCTTTTTAGATTTTGCTTAATTATTTTTCTTTATAGTCACTTTCATATGAGGCCTACATCGGCTTGAATTTAGTCACTGCAGAATGTATAGCTTTTCTGTTCCCTTGCAACCATGATCAAACTAATACATACAGTAGGACAATGTACCACTCTTCCTATATGTCAGGAAGCCATTGAAATCATTACTGCTCCCACATAAACACAGAACATTTGGGGTTTTCTTTCTTTCCGAGATGCTTTCGTATTGTGAGAAAACTTTTCGTGATGTACTATTACTGTGCAATTAGGAATCACAAGTGATGTAAATTCAGGGAGTACTTTATCCCATATCGCATCACAAAATGCTATGTAAAATGCTCAAATTGCTATGCAAATTGGTCAAATTGCTATACAAGTGCAAAAGGTGTATGGCAGTGTTTGTACACAGGAACCATAGTACTTTATAAGGGATAAAGATGAGACCATCCAAAGCTTTTACACAAATCCTGAACACCAAATTATTCCCTGAAACTGGCTCTACTTTATATGTTCCACTCGATAATCTAACTTCTGTTCTTAATTTTCTTTTAATATTCTTTTTCGTCCCTTTTCCTTATACTCATGTCATACCCTCCTTAACAACCCATTCCCCCACACATGCCGTCCCCACAAACGCCATTGTAGCTGCTTTGATTTCAAATTTTGAGGTTAGTAGTTTGATAAATATATGGGATTGACAGGATATTTAATAATATATAACTGCGATGGATATTGTTTTTGTTTCTATCACCAGTGTGATGACCAGTCCATATTAATTATGAGAGCTATAGAATGTAGGAATTAGAGAACAAATACAAAACCAAAAAATAAAAAATAAATTAAAATTGGGGGAAAATTATTACAATTTACAAAATACCAACAATTCAAGCATGCAAACTGAGTGAGTTATACAAATATTTTCTTGTCGTTTTGTGAGATAAAATGTAATACCAAATGACCAAACTCAGAAGGACACCAACACAAAAAGAAAAGAAAATACCACGTTTGTTTGAAATGTAATTTAAAAAAAAAAAACCAACAAATTTATGTCATTATAAAGAAACTTTGTTTCTCTTTGTACGACATGGTACCATGCACTTTGTTAGTTGATTAATGAAGCATCCAATGATTGATATAAACAGCACAAACATTGGTGAGGGGGAAGGGGGTAGCATGGGGTCTATACCTTTCCTCCTGTGGTGTAGGTCATAGCCATTCTCGGTTGGCGTCGACGGTTCCTGAATAATCACCTCTGGGACTCTCATTTCTGTTTCAATTGCGTAGAATTGAGAAATTTTGTTGTATAAATTTGATAAATGCAATGCTTAAGAGTTTAAGTTGAAGGTTTACAATCTTGTTCAAGGCCAAGGCCCTCTCACATGACTTTACAACTTAACCCCCTGGTCATTGGTAACTTGTCATACTCACAAACCAAAGTGTGCACAATTCAAACAATCTCTCCTGGACACTACAGTGCACCACATCTACGTGTACCATGGGGGACTTCCCATAGGGAAGCAGCCACAAACCGGTACACGCAACTATACTTAGAAGATACCTCACAAGTCCCAATTTATACATCTGGGTGAAGAGAGGCAATGGAGATAAAGTGCCTTTATGGTCACTGGTCAGTACTCGAACCTGCAAACCTTAGATCACAATTCCACCACAACCTCAACCACTTGACCACAATGCTAAATATGCCACTTCCTGCTACAGAGTAGTACAGACAGAACACATATAACTGAAAGTGGTTGGGGATTTCTGTTGGCTTTTTGTTGTTGTTGCTGGGTTGCTTATAAGAAGAAGCCACAGTATCTTGAAGAATTTGATTAATTCTGTTCTTGTAATCAGATTTCTTATTAAATAAAGCTGCCTGTACACTCATTCTCCATTAACTTCATATAAACAACAGAACACCCTTGGATAAAATTCAACACCATCTGTCCTTGAGAAAAGTTGTAATGCATTGGAAACAAGTCAGTTGAGGCCGTAAAAGTCTTAGGTTTTTCTATTTAGTTTTGTATTGCATCGAAAAACAACCAAAAAAAAACCGACAAGATGGTCTCTGTGTTAGACTAAGTGAGTCCAGCCAATTTAATTGATGCGTCTCAGATGTTTCATGGGACATTTCTCAAAAAAATTAAAACGTGTTATAGAAATAAAACCTGGATTGGCAGCAGTTATTTTTTTCTATATTTCTAACAGTCCACAACATAACTAAATTAAGTTTTGTGCCTAAAGTCACCCTTTTTAAAAAAAGATTTATTCTGTAATAAAAAACATTAGCTAAAGAAAAAGCCTACTATATTTTCATCTCTCGATCAGCAGAACTTAGAATTCTCCACGTTAATATTTCCACACATTCAGCTTAACACATCAAACCTTACGGCAACCACACTTGTAAGAAAAAAATATCTTAAGTTGGATGTTAGGACACCAAACGTTTTCACATGCAAAAAAAAAAGAAATATATAGTTCATTGCATCTTATAAAACAAGATGTGCTTTTCTCTCTATATAACTCAAGTTAACTCATAAAACATTCTATGATACAATATTTACAAAATCTGTCTGATGAACCTTTCCTCATAAAGCTGTTTTGCACCGTGAGAAAACTGATACCAAAATTTAGAGGGTCTGGAGCATCCGAAAAGCTAGAGGGACCTCTTTCAACGGCGATCTGCGAAGAAGAGTTCACTATATGGAATCGAAATGTCAGGCCCTCTTAACTCTTGCATATTCATCTACAGAGGCTTTATAGCAACAGATAAACTAGTTTGTCAACAATTCGTTTCTTTCTTCTCTTGTGAGCAAACTTTATGCCAAATCCATCACGCCAGCTGCCACAAGTTGCTGTGACAACCATTCCAAGCCGTCCCACAATCCTTCGCCAGTCTTCGCATTGCACGGTTGAATCAGCCAGTTTCGCCCGTAGCAGAGTCTGGGCAGGGCTAACCTCTCTGTGACTGCTTCGATGCCGAGAGCGTTAGGTAGATCCTACGAGAGTGAAACAGTTTTAAAAGTGATGTCACCACGAGCCAAAAACTTCCTAGATATGATTTACATGTCAACAATTTTACAAGGGTTTAAAAGACATGAAAAGTTCCTTCAAATTTGTTTGGATTTTATTGACAATATAGAGATGGTCACTAAGGACCACCTATACCTTCGTCAAAATGGTGTCTGGGTGTTATAGACAAAGAGTTGAGGATAAAATCAATATTCGTTTACAATCTTGCTCGTTTATCTTGCTTCATTAAACCCTATATAATCTGTCTTCATTCGATTAGTTTAGATCTCCGGGAGGTTTGGTAAATTTTTTGACAAATGCTGAATTTACTTGTGCCATCTTTTGAAGCAAGGTAATGTGCGTTAATGAAGTGATGGCATTGACTATTTAGAAATAAGGTACAACGAATTGCGGTTATTTCAGAGACTTCAAGAAGGTAAACAATCAATGCCCAAAGTTCACTCGTAAAATGAATACTTTATGAAATATATTTTATGAACTATATTGCTTCCCATTGCTATTCATCCGTCTAAATGAACATTTTTGGATCACTCTCTCGTAGTGAAGTAGAGTTTTGCTATAGTGCCTATTGCCTATTCAGTTACCACTGTTGAGATGTCTAGCATGGCCATGGTGTACTATCCAAATTGCAAGAATGATAAAAGCTTAGTGATTAATATCAAATATAAATTCTTACCTGTTTGTTGGCAAATATCACTAGCACCGCATCTTTCAGCTGTTTCTCGGACATGAGCACCGACAGTTCCTCGTACGACTCTTCCAGACGATCTACGTCCGCAGAGTCCACAACAAAAACTAACGCTAAATCACAAAAGAAATAAATGCAGAAAAGAAAAATGCTTGTTTTAATTGGAAGCGACACTTGTTTCACTTTATTGGTGAGATCTGAAAATCAATTTTTTTTTTTTTTTTTTGTCATACTAGTCCAAAATCCTTGTTTACTTGTGATTTAGTACCATAGCTCAGTTGTTCTCAATTGAAAGCCTGAGAGCCAAATCTGGCCTTTGAAGAAAATCGGCACGTCGCTCCACCTCGCTTGTCCTTTGCTCCAACCGATGTTTGTATCTGGCCGGCCATAATAGAAATCAAATTCAGAACCCCTGCTTTGGAGCTTAATATTGTGTAAATACTAATATTGAAACAAAAGTGTCTGGAAGAGGTAATGTTGAGGAATCGCATCGAATTCATTAATGACTGCCTCGTTAACTCTTTCATTTGGAGAGAACAGAATTTACGTGGTGTCTTTGTTTGATCAACTGCAAACACTTGGTCGGTTTGGTAAAATTACCTATCAGATGAGAAGACTGCTTTGATCAACTTTTTCAGCTACTTTTCCGACAGACATTTTATATGCCTCATGTTTACAAAATCACATACACATGTGGGATTCCCTGCACTCTACAATGAAGCAAAATTTCCCCTGCTTCTTTTAGCTGCTATATACCTACCATTGGTTAGTCTCAACCATACAATGAATTGGGTCTATGCAGACAAGAGGTGAACACCCAAGGTCATCTGTTTTTTGTATTTTTTTTTAATAGAAGCGAATGGCTTATGTTCTAGATCAGAGACAGTTATTGTCAAAACTGCCACACAATTCAAATTGTGGTTTTTTTACAATAGTTTTTTTTTATGAAACCCTGTCATCTGCAAAACAGGTTAAAGAGGGCGCTGTGCATCTCTCTGCTTTTGTGAATGAAAAGAAAACTGTTGAGTGGAAATTATATTGCTCAATTCTCCAATGTTGTGTGTAGCAATTGAAATAACTTCAATTAAATGGTTAGATCCTACTTCTTCACAGACTCACATATTTTTTTTAAAAAAAACATAAAAAAAAATTGAAATGAAAAAAACTGATTGAAAATGAGGGAAAGCATGTTAAATACCTTGCGTGTTTAGGTAGTAGTGCCTCCATAAAGGTCTCAGCTTGGGATCTCCACCAACATCCCAAATTGTGAAATTCAAGTTTCTATGTTCGATAGTTTCCACATTAAAACCTGCACCATAAGAAGGAAAATGACCATTTAGAATCGTAAAAAAGAAAAGAAAAATGACAACAAAACAAAGACTGCTATGAAACTGTCAGAGTGGTGCTCCAGTTTGCAAATCTTAATATAATAATGATAATAATAGATAAAGCTGTGCCGATATGTAAATGACAAACATCATCAGTGCTTTTGAGTAGTAGCAGAGGTCCTCACAAATAATAAAATAAAAATCACTGCTATGAACAGCAAAGACGGTAAAGAAACTCACCAATGGTTGGTATGGTGTTGATGACTTCATTCTCTTTCAGTTTGAAGAGTATCGACGTCTTCCCCGCTTGATCGAGTCCCAGCACCACTACCCGCATCTCCATCTTACGGCCGATGTGGACTCGGTTATCCTGCGGCGGAAGAAAAAATGCAATATGTAATGGAATAAATTGTACAATTGAGTTTCTAACCAGAAACTCCCATCAGATGGAAATCATAATTGGTGACGACTTTATTGCTCTCTTTGCTTGCGATGGATCCAACTTGAGTTTATATTGGATTCGCAGACAGCTTGTTATACTTTAACAAAAGGAATGCTTAGGCTGATTTCATTTCAACTACTGCATTCGAGATAAATAAGTGTTATGATGGTCGAGAATTTGGGTCCAAGCCCTGACAGTAAGTTTCAATCCAGGAGCAACTCCAAGATAACACTGTAGATAAAAATGGCTTTGCACATGGGTAAGAGATGTAAGCTGCAAGCCCTTGGGTGTTCCCCACATGCGAGAGCAGGATGCGACACTGTCTCTTCGCATCAGAATATTTGTTTTTACAAAGTTTGTAAAGTTTACCTTAGTGAAGGTGACAGGGATGCTGGCATCTAAGGTAATTCTTTCTGATGCTTCTAAGAAGTGCTGTTGATGAAGATGTAGTGTGTCCAGCAGGACACAGATGCTGCTAGCATTCGTTAAGACCTTAGCATCATCCTGTAGGTAAGTATATATTAACAGTCAATTTTATCTATATATTTATATTTTTAAATTTTTTTTAAAAATGTTGATCAATTTGTACAGAAACACAAAAACAATTTTTTTGAGTATTTTCTGTTTTAGAACAGATCCCAGGTAGCTGATGGTGCTTGCTACATATTAAAAAAAACATAAACATAATTCTGAGACAATTCAGAAAACAATGTATTGCTACTGTAGCTTGCAACAGTAGCGTCACACTCTTAACTTTCCCTGGAGGACGTCATGTCACTTTGTCGGTTGGACAGGTTTTCAACCGATGTTGGGCCTACTGCACTACACTACACTGCCAATGATCATATCACTATCCAGATTGGCATGTAGGTCTTAACAGTCCAGTTCACTCACTCGCTCTTTTATTTTGTATTAATACACACATACAGTGCATTCATACATACATACACGCATGCACCCGTACATGCATACATACATACCTACACGCACACACACATACATACACAAACACATACCTGCATACATACATACATACATACGTACATGTATATATATATAGGACACTACAAAAACATAAAATGTTTATCAAAGCTAGTGACTGTAGTTCACACAACGCATCCCTTGGCCGGACTAAACATGAAATTATTTCTCTGTGGGATTCACAGTACTCTCAAAGGTCAAAGTGGTCTTTAATCACAGAGTAATCGTACACCTTAGTTGGGGTGAGCATGTTTCCATTACATGCCCCACAGTTCAGGATTGCTTGGACTCATTTAATCCTACACATTTACAGCTATTATCTCTTATTTCACTTACTAGAGTACATGATAGCCTAGTAACAAAATGAAAATAAGGACCATATTATCCTGTCCTAAGATATTAAAATACTCCCTCCCTCCTCTGTTTCCTTTCAGTCAGAGCCCTAAACCCTCCATCCTCAAACCCTCTACTCACTTCATGCACCATTTTTTCACAGTCTTCGCTCATAGTGGTTAAGGTAGAAAAGATGATGCAAAACTCCTCCTGATATTGCCTGAGGAAGTGCAGCCTCTCCCTGATGTGGGTGTCGAGCACACTGAAGGCGACCTGTTGCTGCCTCTGAATGGTCTCGTTTAACTCCTGAAAGTAAACTTTGACCTTTGACCGAGCCATTTCTGCTGTGCCAGGTGCCTAAGTGGAAGGATTATCAAAAGAAGACGGAATGTTAACAACCCAGCAAAATGCATTACATTTCACTATCATTTCAATTACCCAAAAACTTAAACTCACTGGTATTGCAGGGATTTAACGTACGGCCATCACACAATAATCGATCAGTACTTTAAATCAGTTTACAATCTTGTTATTCACTTTCTTAAATACAGTATTTGATCAGTACTTAAAAGTAGAACTTAGAGTTTCATTCCAATTTCATGACAATTTTTCTCTCTGAAACATTTGTAAGATCTATTAATTAAAAACAAACAACAACATTGATGTCTTTCATTTCTTTTCCAGAAACCTTCTCTTGTTTGATAAGTTCTGATCTGAACAGCTCAATTGAAATTTCTGTGTGTCACAACAAAACTTGACCATTTTGCCACCTGCATCGAACAATACTAGTTCTGTTTTTGGTGACATATTTTGCCTTACTCTAGAGATCAAACATGATGCTATCCAACTCGGAATCATTTGTGATTCCTAAAGTCGGATCTTGAAAGAGATACTTTGAACAGACTCTGTTAATGAAATGGAAATAAACGACAAAGGCAAACGAATACATCTCTAACTGAAATTGTAGTGAGTTGGAAAATCCAGAACAGTGAAAAACTTCCAGCCTCCTATATATATATCTATCTATTTATCTCTCTCTCTCTACATATTGTCTACCTTTAGGGTAACTTACAACATGCTGTAGTAACCATATAGGTAGACTATATTATGTACTAACTCTACTTCTATGTATTGAGAGCTTTTGCAACAGGAAGTGAACATCTGAATCTTGTTATTTATAAACATATAAATATATATATATAGATATGCTTCAAATTCTTGCCAGGAATGGAAGAACCAACCACTTGTAAATGATATTAGTACCAATTCTTCCTCTTTACACCACATCTCAGTTGTTACATACACGTGGTCTTCATATGTGTGGTCACAACATGTCCTCTTAACACCACATCTCAGTTGTTACATATATACATGTGGTCTTCATGTGTGTGGTCACAACTCATCCTCTTTACACCACATCTCAGTTGTTACATACACGTGGTCTTCATATGTTTGGTCACAACATGTCCTCTTAACACCACATCTCAGTTGCTACATACACGTAGTATTAATATGTAGTTACATTGGCGGATCCAGGATTTCTACCAAGAGTCCACCTGGAAAGACAAATATTGATAGATGCTGAAATTACTAAAAATTACGAAAAAGCAGCGTAAAAAGAAACCATCTGTAAAATGGAATGCTGTCACATGTTTAGTGCTATAGATTTCCAGCATGTACTATGTACTTAGTATTTGAGCAAAATTATTGTTTTCAGCTAATTCTTAAAGGGCGTACCTGGAACCTGGATCCGCTTTTTGTTTTGTAAAAATGTCAATTTTTCGGTCAAGAAAGGAATGAAAACATTCAAACTAGAAATGTTCCTACAACAAATGTTTAGAGTGTTCGACCCTTTGAACACTACTTGTGATCAGGAGGTAATGTAAGGGGGTACAGCCTGAGGTACGGGAATGACCTCATAAGTTTACAATAATTTATTAAAGAATATTCAGTCGTTGAGTTTGCTTGTTATACAAGGACTTTGTTTTGGCAGTCACACTGAAGTGCACTAGACCATTTAATGTTTAGAAACATGGATTTATTCATACATAAAGAAAGGGGGGTGGGGGCATGAAAGCCATATGACAATTTGTGGAAAGAAAGTGAGCGATAACACTCTCTCAAAAGTCAAGTTTGTGAAAAGACACATGGTGAAAAGTAATGGAGATAATAAGAATAGAATAGATACCACTTTATTTATGAGTTCTAAATATACCCTACACAACGCTACAATGCATTTGTCATCAATTAAAGGTTCCAACAGCTGTCGCTCCACAAGATGCTAGAAAATGTTATTCTGTATATATACATACATATGTATCACATGTATATAGGTCTTCCATATACAACAGACCATCCACTTATCGTTTTCACCTTCACCAGTTTTACTTTGTACCAAAATACACGACAATCACAGTGAACGTTGTCAAAAGTCTACATTTCACGACGACCTCATAAACAGTTGGTGTATGGTAAATTATTTCTCTTGTGTAAAAAAACATTTGAAGCTATGCCGTGTCAGTTTTCGGGTGCCATATTTTAAGTTATTTTTTGCTTTTCATTTCTCTGCGACGCTATACATCCAGCAACTGCCAATGAGAATGAGGGCAGCATTACAGGTTTGTCACGAGCTAGCTGTCGTCCCGCAAATATTGTTTCGTTTACTCCCTATTCAGCCTTTGCAAATACCAGCTTTGTTTTACACACAAACCCTGCACTGATTAGAGATGATGTCGTATCTGTCTGTGATGGTCACATGTTATGTCCAGTTATCTGCAGACCTGTGGTTGTATCGTACCTGTTCCTGTTAGTGTGCCCTGTACTGAAAGCAAATATCAATGTCTTCATGATGGGATACAGTTTTTGAAGTAGCATTTCAAAAACAGTTTCTAAGACCTCTTTGTTCTAACTGGTGGTTACGACCCCTTCTAGGGATGCCAAAATATTTTGGAGGGTTGGCCCAAAAATTCTGAAGAAATAAAATTGCTCTTTATTTGTAGGAGAAAAAGTGGAAAAAATCTTGAACATAAATTACTTCAAAAGTTAGAGAATCATGCCATCTTGCAACAAAGCACCTTGAACCAGATGAAAATTTCTCAAAAGGAAAGGGAGATATACCTCCTCTCAGTAAACCCATTCCCATCATAGGCTACTGGAGGCGTGCCAAGCTGTTAAAAGTGAAAATTGGGATAAAAAAGCAATAATAAAAAAAAAGAGGGTTGTGCACACCAGGGTTCTATTAGGTGAACACAGCACGGTATCAAAATCAAAGATAATATACAAATCACTTTGAGAAGCAGTTGTTGTTTTAAAAGGCAGAAAGTATAAAAAAGGGAGAAATTATTGGAACCAAATTTAACGACAGCAGTCGTGCTAGTGCTGTTGAAGATGTTTTCTCAACAAAGATGGAAAGGGACGAGATAAATGTGGCATGAGAGATATTGTCATAAGCTGTCAAATAGGTATCGATATATGCATTTGCACATGTTTTTTGGCCTGCGAAAGTCATTCTAGATGTAAAATAATTCTTGCCGTTAATTTATAGAAAGTAACTTTGTTCCCTGTATGGGTTTGTGTGTAACCATAGCTTGATATTTTAATTGTTAGCGCCACCATTAACCCCCCCCCCATACCCCCCCTTCTGCAAATCTCAGCTTAAAAAAAACATACACAGTTTTGTGTTTCTTGTTTTGTTTTCAACATATTAGGTATTGACCTAATATGGTTTGATCTTGTTTTTTTCAGTGTGCGTTTTCTTCCTTTTCTGCCCCGAACATAGGCCTGCATTTAATAATGGTCATTGACCCAATTGTATTGTAGTTTGTCCTTTTAAGTTTGTTCTCTCTTTATTTTATTTTTTTTATTGGAAACAATACATCTGTAGATATTAGATTTTCATGTCTTGCTTTAGTGTTTCTCCCTCCTTTGTCAATTATATCTCTTTCATATTAACATTCCTTGCCTCTGTAATTATTTCTATTATTGCATACCTTGAAGCATCTGCCAGTGTACTGTGTGATTCAACAAATTAGAATAGATATATATATATATATGTACAGTACGTCAACTTATTCGGGTACCTTCTCATATGTACACATAGGAAATGAAATGTGAGTTAAAAGCAGTTAAATAGCATGGGCTACTATCAAGGTTTGTTAATTAATGTTTTTGGATAAATAATTTTCCATGTACCATGCTCTTTCTCCATCCCTATGTCCAAACCCCACCCCTGCCTTCTCCACCCCTCCCCCATCCCATGTTTCTTCTCGATGCTGAGAGAATCTTCATATGTATAAGTCTACCCTGTCAATACTTGATGATATTGTACCCACCTTCCTCCCCCTCCCCCCTTTGGCTCATA
>JAAAKB020105820.1:0-13003 GCA_010014835.2 Apostichopus leukothele | reverse complement strand
ACCTCCCGGCAGCGAATTTATCTTCTGATTACCTTCAATTCACTGGCCCTAATTGTGTTCTATCGAATTTTACATAACACGATATTTTGCTACGCTAGCCTATAATAATGAAAACTTGTCTATTATTGTTTAGATCGTGTTTTTCTTTCTAATATTTTACTTGTATACAGGTTGCGTTCGTGAAGAGTCTTGTTCAGAACATGGAGGAGACCATACCAGTCCTATACCAACCACCAAGAACTGCAAGTTGATAACTAAGACTAACACTGGATCTGATTTATTAATGATCAATAAAACCTTTGTGCCCATTGATGCGGTCAAACAAATTATATATATGGGACATCCTGGTGAAGAAGTTTCGTTTGTTGGGCCAGTACTATATTACAATGTGAACAAATTTCATAATTTGGTGACCCTTTATGACTTTGTAAGTAATACGTTATACTTCGATATAGACGTGCCTGATGTGCCCAACTACGTATATACTGTCCATTTCTCTTCGACGTCACTACACGGGCTCCCCATCATCATTGAATACCTGTGTGACCTCTGGGACACAGTAGAAGCGGAAAGATGCATTAATTACGGCCTCACCAACGCTGCGACTTGGGCACACGTTAGATACACCGCATATGGACAAGAAGTAAGTTGGAGACTCTGCTTTCTGTAGAAAATGTATTCTAAATACTTATCTCTTGTAGTCATTCCATTACATTGTGAAGACAACAAATCGTGGCAAACAGCGTGGGTGTTATATGGTATGGGTGGGTTGTACGGGTATCAGGCGACTTACAACAAACAGATTCGGGTCACTTGGAAGGCATAGTACGTATTATACTGGGTAGCAAGCACTATAAAAAGGTGCGCAATAGTACATGATTTTAATTACCTATCGACCACACCAAGGGTATCTGTTGCCAGCTATATTGATTACCATTGAAAGAAATACAAGTACACTTGACACCATCGATACAGCTAAATCATTGCCATGGATTTTCTAAATAAGGATTGGGCAGTAACGAAGCTACCCCCTCCCCAAACCTCACAGAAATAATTTGAACCGAGGTGGACAATTGTATTGTATACGTGGGTGAGAAAATTAACTTTAACTTATGAAGAAAGTCGTTCAAAATAGTACGGTAGGCAACGGATTAAGAGACTAGCTAATCTGTATCTGAACTAGTAGTATGTTCAACAGGATTAAATTTTGTTTTGATCTTTACACATTAGCAGTGTTTTTCCCTCAGTACTCAACTTTAATCACCTTTACTTTAGTATCCTGCCTATATGACATCCGATAAGACATAGAATAAGTAACTTAAGTATGATATTACGTGGTCGGGTGGATTCTACGCTTTTCAATTATGCTAAACAAGAAGAAGTCTCAATTAGTGTCTCCTTTCATTTACACATGGTTATTTAAGCAAATCATAATATAAGTTATCAAACTGTTTCTGTTCAAGCATTTGTCTGTGGTGAGATACGAGCCTGATTGTCTGGAAATACCGGTTCATCATTCGCCGTCGATTTCATCCAACACAGTCATCCCGAAGGATACAATGCAGTACTCCCAAGACAATGCCAGAGAATACGTGGACAACTTGAGTTACTCCATGACGTCTCTGTCGGAAGCTTCTATAAATGAGTGCATTCTTCATGGAAAACATTGGCTTCCATCCATCGATGATCGTTTTAATCCAAGGTTAAAAATTGGGGAGGAACCCATGAGACGCCTCATGTCTTCGTTCCATGACCTTTACCTAATTAATGGGATCAATAGAGTCCCAGCAATACCCCAGATCCATTCCAAGATTAAAACCAATCATCGACATTCTGATCGTGTGAAAAAGATTACCATGTCCTTCCCTATGAGCGATGGAGAGTTGAAAAAGAGCATGTTACTCTCTGGAGAGCAAAAATGTTCCCTTTTGCAAAAGAGGAATTCGAACAGGCATCTTACAAAGATTGCCGATGCACTTCAGTGCTGGGCCGAAGATATGCAACTGGAATTGTTTATATTGACCAATTACAAATATCAAAACTACTTGAAGAAATTTCGTTCCTTTATCACCGGGCAAAATGGTGAATATGACATATTGGTCATAAGCAAAGAGATTGGAATTTTGTTCATCAAAGTTTCTAGTTGCAGAGGAAACTCTACAAAAACCATCAAACAACGTATACTAATGACTCACCGCACACTTATGAAAAATAAGTATGTGTTCTTGGAGTCGAATCGGGATTTGAATAACTGTGTTTCAAAGGTCCCACTGTATCAATTCTCAGTGTTTCCATATATCAGTCAAAAAGTTCTTAACCAGTATTTGTGTGAAAGCCATCGGAACTCCATAATACCCAAGGAATGTTGTGAAAATTCGGAAATTCCAATTTGGTTAAACGAGAGGGTCACAATTCCATCTGTGCCATGTATGTCCATTGAAGATTATCAATACCTCTGCATTCGCTACGCCGGAGACACATCTAATGTCAACATCAGAACAATTACGGACGGTATAATTGATACCGCAAAGCAACTAGCAAACTCTTTCTTGACATCTGAGCAAAGAAACGTAGTGAAAAATGGTGCTTCGCACCAAGTACTGGCTGGGGATTACGGCACAGGAAAGTCGATATGCTTATTCCTTCGAGCTCGGCATCACCTTCAGGAAAACAAAGAGAACAAAGTATGTCACATAATTTGCAGTGACATCGAACCGGAGTTTTTCTCCTCATCTAACGAGGATGAAGGACAAATCACTTGTAAACATTCTTTCATTGAAACTGATAAGGACAAGATCAATGATTGGTCATCTAGGGTGTCCACTTTGGTTTTTCAACCATGTGGCTCAAGAGTAGTTAGCATAAAATCGGCGTCCTCAAACCTCATTGCTACACTTAAAAGCATTTATGTTCATGACGACAAAACTCATGTTTTCTTACATGAAGTGCCGCTTGCATATTTTGAAAATGTCCCGAGTCTTCTATGCGACCTTAAAGAGTGCATGCCAGGCAACACGAGTTTGTGGATCTCAGTGGTCACGCATTCCCTTCGGGATGTGAATACCGTTGAAAATAACAGTATGACATCTTTTCACTTTGACCGTTTTCAAAACTATATGAGAATGCCTGCACGGGTAATAACTCTGTACACGACACTCCAGAAATACCTCGGAACTAGCCACGATGATATACCAAAGGTAGGACACGTGGTCAATGGTCCTGATCCGACCATTTACTTTCTTTGTGACTGTGAGTGTCCTGCTTATGTATTGGACCTGAATCAAAGTCCTTTGTTGTGTCACTGTATTGAAAATAGAATGTTGGCTGTCCTAGGAGAGAATTGGAAAACTCTCAAAGGAATTAGTTATAATAGAATCGCTTTCTACATACACTGTCATTTAAGAAGAGGGAAAATATGTGATAACATTTACAAGCTTTTGCAGAAAGTGACGTCAGCGATGGGTTTGCCAATTAAGTGGTGGGATGAACTGACGTCACAAACGGAAGATTGCATAGTAGTGACAAATGAATTTCGCGTCTTAACTGAGGGAAAATCTGTAATCATTAGCTTCGACCCTTTCGCGATGAAGCATTGGAAACCAGGAATAAATAGGAAAGATCCCCATATTCCAATATTGGCAAAATGCCTTTCGCAATATGTGCATATCTCGTGGCCACGAGATGAAGCTACCAGGTTTCATGAAATTGAATTGAACGAATGGGATGAATGCCTGTCGCAAAAGTTACAAAGCAATGACGATACCACTAATTCCGATGGCAACATGAAGAGAAGATCTAACATCAAAAGACTCCGACTAAGTGATACCGATTGCCTAGATTATTTGCTGTCGGAGGGTGTGATAAGCCCCCGTTGAAAGCCTTGTCTCTATAGGTACATGTTATGTTAAAATGAGTTATTATGATTAGTATGGTTGCGATATTTTTCACATTTTAAAGCAGATGGTTGCTGTTGCAGTATGCCATTTTTTATAATCACAATGAATAAGCTAAGTATTGGTATACCTTTATTATAATATTAATATCACTACAATTGCTTGAATTGAACAAAAGTATGTGAATTTTCAAAGCTAATGTTATCAACATTCATACCACGTGTACTTTTCATATAGCTTACTTTGTACACAGAAAGTAAAGATGTGGCTTCCTTTCCTTTGTATTTTGTTGTTGTAGTAATTGGCTTTACTAATAACAATTTTATTTGGAGTGTAAAGTACTATACAATTCACACAAGCAGTCCATTGAACTACAAATAACGAGTGAAACTTGTGTGACGTGAAATTGGGAGATGAAACGCAGCACGGCTGTTTCTTACCGTGTGTAGTCAAAACTACTTCCTTAATATGATACTTGCAAATGTTTATTCACATCTCGTGTTTCATTTCAATATTCACGAGCATAAGAATCCAAATTCAGTATTGCTTTTTGCAAGACAAAGATTTATTTTTCCACATTCTAGTCAAACGAACAATTCACAAGTTGTAACCATAGCTCTATATGATAAATTGTTAATTGCTGTCTCATGTGTTCGATACTATTGATGCTAAAATACGTAATAATTATACTACTTGAGAGAGTTTTCTATATGTGGGATATATTTTATGCATTTCAGACCAAACGATAGCCTTATAGCGCTATTCAGTTCAAACATCGTTCCAATGTTACCTACTCTAGACATTGATCAAAACTTTGGAGAAGATCAAATAAGGTCATAATAATTTTACAATTGACGATTTGTCTCCCCTTCCCAGTTAAATGTTAGATGCAGCATGGAAATTATTGATTCTTCCACGGTAATACTATTACCCAATAGAAATAAATGTAACATAATTATTGCATACCAGTGTTATGTCTTTGTTAACCTATCTTTCCTATAAATTTCGCTTGCTTTGAAACGTGCCTTAAATTAACTTTTAAATTGTGATTGTTCTTTTTGTCATCGTTATTTGTTCACTCAGACTTTCATATCACAATAACTTTGGAATTTTAATGTGAAAATTATGGAACGAAGTAATGAATTTTGATACAACTTGTTTAGTATTAAGATCTGTACATAAAAGACAAATTATCGTCTTTTAATGTTATATAATTCTTAATTGAGAGAGGTTAGCGTTATATGGTGCCTACTATTTGACCTGCATAAACCTTTCATACTTTTTGTCAATTTTCATAATTTTCATCAATATTTGTATATATTTGTATATATAGTTATTGGTTTTACTATTACCAAGGTAATTGTTAATATAAGAAAATTCCGTATGCATTGATTATGTTCAATGTTTATCAAAATTTCAAAGTTGTATTATATTACTGATAATTGGAAATGATATTATATTTCTACACGTAATTCAAACAATTACCTTTAAAGAAAGGGTACATGTTCAAATCAGTGTATCACCCAATTATCCACATCTCCGTTAGGAAATAGCCATAGGAAAGGTTCTTCTTTGTAAAGGATGTATGCAAAAGAAGGGGCTTCCTTTAATCATGGAAACGGTTTATCTGTCGCATATATCCTTATTATTAATCTGTGATGATAACGTGAGTTATATAACTTGATATGCATATATATAGGATGGTTAATGATTGGATCACATACCATTCACATATGTATTAGTATTGCAGTTAGTCCAAATCTCTGGTGTGAAATTCGTCATTTTCATGTTACTCCATTCAACATTACTTTGTACTACTCAAAATGTCCGCGGGTCTAGAAATCACAATTTGTGCTTGTGGTCGCATTCTGGACTTGTTTTATCCAAACCGTCCTCGTGTATTTAAGAACAATATCATACCTTTACTGATAGGCATCATGGTAACTTATTTCACTAAAGGCTATGCTAGTCCTTATTAAATAGTAATGGAGTATTTCGTGCACTGATATTTTTTAATATTTTTTATTAGCATTTCTATTCAGGTGATGGTGTAATGGCCACTCCGTCCGAGAGGGGAGCGTTGGTAAAGTCATGTCTGTCAATCAATGTTAATTACCAAGAAATTCAATATGGAATATCTGCCACACATGCTAATGTGTTAACTATTGTTATCATTTAGTCTGGTTATACAATTAAAGAAGGTTTTGCCATGGATATATTTCAACCTTGTGCAATTGACTCCAGTCTATGTTTTACCAGTGTGTTTGCATGATGTATCTGCTTCACACTTGTGTGCCCAACACAAGAACATAAGTTTATGTATAAAGATGATTGTATCTTTGTTGTTACTTCTTTGCAAATAAACTCAACTGAACAGTAAGTCTAACAGATTGCTACTAAAACAATATTCTGTATATTCCATTGAACATTCAATCTTACAGAACCGGGTTGCAAGTTTGGGACGATGGTTAATCCTCTGTAACAGATCCATGCTATTAATTCATCGTGTTCCTATGAACATTAATAGGTCTATCTGTTTTAGAGAATAAAACTTACAATAATATTTTAAATTCCGATATGTACGCATTATGTTCAAAATACACGTACACCCGTGGCACTAACATAATTGACCACCTACTACTTTCACAGACCATCCTTCAGTTAGAATTCCCCCAATCTATGGAGGTGCCCATGCCATGTCTTTGTTACGCTTTACTTGCCGTATTAATCGCTTTCAAGTGGACATGTTCGTATATCTAAATATCTTCCTAGTATATATACCAAAGATAAAGAGTATATGCGAGAACATGTAAGATACAACACGTTAAACAGACAATAGACTGATGGGCTTAACTTATTAGTTGAACAATTGAATAAATGAATGTATGTGAATAGAAGGAATGCATGACAATAGACAGTGAGAATAAAGGGTATAGCCAGACGATGAATGCTGGAGACTGCACTGAGAAAAGTAACCGAGATGGAGAGAGTCAGAAAACGGTGTCAATGAGTGCAATGGAATAAGAAGACAAAATGTAAGTAGATGGACAAGATGAGTGGTGGAGAAAAGAGGGTTGGGTGGAGGAGATAGGGCAGAGGGAAAATGGAGCGGCGGGTTGTGGAAACAAGTGGGTTCTATAGTCCTCTTCTTAGACGTTGAGGCTGCGAGAATGAATGATGCGAAGGTGTTACATCCACATGCAGTATGTTCTTGCTAATGTTTTGAAGGTTTACGTGCCACCTTATACTGAAGTCTTTAGTGTGTTGACAGTGTGTAAAGGTTTTTTTCTTAATAGTTGTCGCTTTATTACAACGACATGAATTTAACCACAGATTCTGCAAGGAATTATGTAACTTTAACTGTAAGACAATTCCGACTTCCTTTATTTTAAATATACTTAAATAAGATTTTGTAAGTTACGAAGAAATTCAATTAACAAATTTCATTTTTCATTCCGTTATCATTTATTTGATTTATCACAACGTTTATATCTGGAACTATTATAGATTAATTAGTATCTGATGACGTACATTGCACAAGGAAGCGACCTAAAAACCTTTGTAGGTTTATCTAGTAGGCTAATCCCAGTATAACACAGTTAAACTAAATACATATGGACAAAAAGTATAGTTACTAATAACAAAGCAATACAATAAATAACAAAGCAATGCTAAATAGGGACATGTGATAATAGTCGGTAATCTCAAATATATATTTATTAATTTATTTTCTGAAAGATGAAACAGTGCTATGTCAATGTCATGTGGCAATAAGTTCCAGAGAGCATTTGAGCGAATTCTCAAACAATGTTTGGCAGTATTAGTTCTAAAACGTGAAGTGTAAAGGTTATCAGCCGACCTAGTGGTATAATTGTACATTCTGTAATTGTAGGTAAAGACAATTATGAAATTGCTCGGAGTAGATAATAAACAATGCGGTAAGCAAATGTAGCTATATTGACACGTATGAGATCAACAAGCTTGAGCAAATTTAGACTAGAAGCGAACAACTTACTAGTATCGTTAGTATGTTTAGCATGTGATATGTGACGAATTGCTTTATTTTATAAAAGTATGATTTTGTAAATATTTCATGTATATGTTATATGTCATTCCCTATAAAAATGTTTCAAAGCCAGACCAGTAGTTATTTTCTCGACAGCATCTGCAAGAGCTTTGAAACATTTAGTCCGTTTCCTAACTCTTCTTTCAAATATTCATAATTCACTTTAATATTGCAAAGACATCACAAGAAACAGTGAATACAATTAAATAAGGGAAAATGTCTTCACCTCAGCGTTTACGAACGGCGATGAAATTGTATTTAGGAACAAAGACACAATTTAATTCAACACACGAATTGGTCAAGAACACACACCGCTGCTTCATGTGGCTTTCGAACGAACTGTTTCACAGTGGACAGCGCCATCACTAATGTCAACTTTTTTATTTCTACTGGCGCCCTCACAATTTGAAAACCAGAGCCGTATATAGATACCGGCTCTGTTTAATCTGTTTTTACCTCCATGGTTTAATACAAAGGCATCGAAGAAATAGTCAGGCACAGCTTGTCAGAATGTGTAGGATATCTGATGTAACATGTACACAGCTTTTACAAACGTAAATGCATCAACCTTTCACATATAACCTCTATAACCAATGAAATATTGCATTTTTTCTACAAGCAAAAATTAAAATGTGTTGATTTACGTTTAAGAAATAAAAACAACCGGGGAAAACCCTTTATTAATTATGCAACAACTTTTGTGCAATTCTGTCACAATTTCTACATGACCCATACCAAGAGGCGCCATATGGGTCAAAATGAAATGACGTATCATTTGTTTCTTCAAGAGATTCCAACTTATTACTGATCCGACAAAGTGAATGACAAGAAGAGACAAAGTCACGTGGTAATTCAGCAACATTGATTTCTCCAAATTGTCTCCATTCGTGATACTTTGCATACAGAGAATCATCGTTGTCTAATTTATACAGATATTCAACCAAGTCGTCAACATTCGAGAAATTTTCCATATGTATAAAAGAGTATGGTGGGGAGATTTTCAGATATTCTTTCATTGTAGCACCGAATACTACGGGTACTTGTTCGAAGAGGAAAGAATTCCAAAATTTCTCGGTTATATATTCAGAACAACAGCTATTTTCTAAAATTAAGGAAAATTTGTAAGTCAATAATTTTTCTGTACAAGTTCGTGAATGCTTATCACAAGTCATGTTACCACAGGTACCGTACCTATGTAAAGGCATGGCCTCCGATAATAATTTGGCAAATTCGACTCTTTTCCACTTTTTTATAGAAACCCCACAACTGCTACTCATCCAAGATATAAGGTTTGTTTTCTTTGCCCTTATTCGTGAAATAGTATTGTTAAAATCCAGGACTGAATCAATCCGAGGAACATAGTTTCCATAAGGAACATAGAAATCAGACGAAGAGTGGTATGTGAAAGATAAATGATAAGTGTTAGCTCTAAATTTCTTAGGTGGAGATAAATGCTCGTGTGTTGTTAAGGCACTCTCACGTGAAGCAAATATCCACTTTTGTCGAGGGCCTCGATTTTCTCTGAGTTTCTGCCATCCTGCTTTGGTTATCCGCCCCCTGTGCGACAAGACGAAGATAAGGCAATCCGCGATCGTTGTGTTCTGAAAATCGTCATCAAATTCCAAAGCTTCTACAGAAATTGAATGATCTTGGCAAGGACACTCGAAAGGAGGGTAAAACGGCCAAAAGTTTCGATAACCGATGAAAATGAAATGTTTTCTGTTTGAGGACGAGAGGCTGGTTGACAGTAATCTTTCAGCGGGGTTTACGGCGAACGATGCATCGCTTACTTTTATATCAAATCTTTGTTGTTGATCTCGACGATTTTGATTGAGGTCCTGAATCTCGGTTCGTCTCAGTTTTAAAGTAATATCAATAATAAAGAGAAAGCACAAATTGAAAACTAAGAGTTTCAGAAGAAATATTTTAACGTTTACAATAAATGTTTGTAATGCCATGTCGTATGGTTGCCTCCCTTTGTATCTCGGTTATATCCAATAGTTTAAAAGTTACATGAAAAGTATCGGAATGTTTAAGACAGCGTAATCATCGTTAGCACCGCATTATAATAAAAATTAAATTTCTCCCAAAATAAATACTTTCAAAATCGTGATATATTTTCCGGCGCGTTTTGCTTCTCTGCAGACAAAGCGTTAAATTAAACTTGATCAAGTCAATTTAGCTTAAGTAAGAAATTTATTTCTATTTGAAAATGTTTGGTAATTTTATATTGCTCTTCTTGGTGGAAGTATAAAATTAATCCAGTTAAAGTAAAAGTTGCCTACTGCAGTTATTCCTTTTCTCTTTGGGGAGGGGGGGGGGGGGCGGGAAAGTTACACAACTAATTGTAAATGGGAAAGCTGAGTGTCATTCCAAACTTAAAATTTTAGAGAAATGGAAAATATATCCATGTATCCATTCATGAACTGCTTCGAAAATATCGTTACGTGATACTTGCATCCTCACATCACACAGATGAAGTTTATTACGCGCTGCTCAAATATCAATTGTTTCCATTATCATCAGTTTTAGATAATATTCCTGCAGCCGTATCTTGTTCCATATATCCTTTGGATTTCAATGCGACAGGGATTGGCTTTCCTCTCCGATTAAGCCGAAAACACAAAGTGTGATTTCTACGGCTAGACATCAAGGTTCATATATGAGATTTCTTAAGTTGAAACCGAAAATAATTATGTACCCGACTTCTGGAAATTTATTCGAATCCCTCCATCGACATCAACTTAAATATCACGTAAATTATCAATATATAATACCGTCAGTTTATCCAAAAGATATATCAACTATGTCTTCGTTCCAAGCTCAAATTCATGACGGAAAGTATACTGTAATTTCATAACGAGGTAGCGCTGTACTTTTATAAAGTACCTAATATGAAACATTTGTTCATTAGACCGCTTAATTTGGGTAACAGATTTTCATATCCGCTAAATGTCAAATGCTAAACGGCTCTCCCATGCTTCTCGAAAAATTGAGAAACAACTACGGATGCCCAAAGTGCATTTTACTCACTCGCTGTATAGGACAAGAGTTTAAACTGTTTGGAAAGCGAACACATGTATAGAAATAACTGTATTTATCTACAGCATACCTTTGTACCACATTGCTATACAAATATTACTATACGACAATTACTATATGAATATTACTATACATTGCTATACGAATATGACTATACAAAACTATACGAATATTACTATACATTACTATACAAATATTACTATACATTACTATACGAATATTACTATACATTACTATACGAATATAACTATACATTGCTATACGAATATTACTATACAAAACTATACGAATATTACTATACATTACTATACCGTACATTACTATACGAATATTACTATACGTTATACTATACGTATATTACTATACATTACTATACCAATATTACTATACATTACTATACGACAATTACTATATGAATATTACTATACATTGCTATACGAATATTACTATACAAAACTATACGAATATTACTATACATTACTATACCAATATTACTATACATTACTATACGAATATGACTATACAAAACTATACGAATATTACTATACATTACTATACCAATATTACTATACATTACTATACGAATATTACTATACGTTACTATACGTATATTACTATACATTACTATACGTATTCAGCTAACAAATAATTATACGAACGTTAATGGTTGTCTGACCGAATAACATATACGCCCAAAGCTATTTTATAGGTGATGTTTTGTGATGGGGTCTTTTTTGAAAGTAGCTATTTTATATCCAGCTATACTGAACGGCTAATCTATTGTTTTGTTTATTCTTTTAAAAAACTCAAAACTTGTATGAATTCGTATTCATGTAATAATTCAAAGGTTGTTTGACAAAGACACCCTTACACTCAAACATACCTAGACAACTTGGAAAATACAAGGAAAAATTATTCAACATATCTTTTGCTAATCCGTTCGATTGAAGAGAGAAATTCCAAAAACATTGTTTCTATTCACTTTTTTCATTCTATTTTTCTATATACAAGTTATGTAAAGGAAAAATACGTGATTGGAATTCAGTATCAACGCTCTATGGATCCCTTGGCAACCGTAGGTCTAGTTGGCTGCTAGCTTTGCCTGCCCGACAAACATGGTGGATAAACTCCTTTTTTCCCCTCATAATCACAAAAACCTCCTCCAAGGATAGGTAAATATTAAACCGGATTTTATGGTCATAACTTTACCGCAATGATTACAAAGAATTGTTTTGATTTAAACTTGACTCACTGACTCACAGGTCACTATACATAACTTCCGTTCGTAAGCAAAGCACAATAATCATACGAGACGGTAAGGTAAAAGTCTAACCGTCTTAGCGAGCTATTCATAAAAAATAAAAAAAGTGTAAGGGAGGTATTATATTAGATACGAATATTTTAATTGCCATCGTGAAAACCTATATAACAAAACAATGGTAGAAGCAGAAGTCAAAATACGAAACCAATTTTTTTCATAGCGATGGGATGACTATGTACATCTGTTACTGTAAAAAGTACAGTCTTGACTGTCTGTCTGTACTGATACGAGTTAGTATGTAATTAACAGTTCCTACGGGTGATAGAGATCAGCTTAGAGATTACACTTCATTTTATTTTAATATGTTAGCAGCTGTCGCCACACTGTTCCTATATACAAGAAGCCCATGCAAAAATATAGTTTCCTTTCCGTCTAGCATTACTTACTTTAATCGGTATCCATGGATCGAGTGGCTGCTTTCATTGCTTCCTTGATGACAACATAACCCTGTATTCATATTGACATTTGGCAAGAAGTCTAATACAGGAAACTCTCATTCTAATTCAACTGCGATGAATGACGTTAAAACAGATATTTGGTAACTTGTGCACCAAACTTATATTTAGCAAGTACGGATATTAGAGATCATATGTCACTCTAAATATGTCTATGGAAATATTGCAAATATCAATTAAATGGTCGACAATGGATCTATGGACAATGGATATATATATATATATA
>JAAAKB020105601.1:0-13009 GCA_010014835.2 Apostichopus leukothele | reverse complement strand
TCTAGGGCTACATAACCTTACAAGCTAAGGTGTTTTCATATGGCAGAACATAATTTCATTTAAAACCCTTTAAAGTTTAATTCTACATCAATAGGAGGGGGGAGAGAGAGAGAAAAAAGATGTGGGGAGGGAGGGGTAGGGGCACAAATCCTTTACGTAGTCTGTATGGGGAAGAATAGCATTTCCTCATCAATCAAGTTGTTTCAATATAATTTTGATATAGTTTGGGAAGGACATATGTGACAAAATTATCAGTGATGGACATGCATTGCAACCAGGACAACTTTTATGGAAAGGGATACATTTTTGCAGTTTTGTTGTTGTATGCAGCCAAGAGATATTTTTTCAAAATGGTACACTGAATTTCTAGCAAACTGATGGGAAATGGTGGATATACGTACTATACTCACCAAAGATCAATGTCCATTACGACTCTATCTGGGATATCTGATGTGGATATAGGCCATGAGAATAGATACATGATTTCCATGTGTCCACAATAACCTTTCATAGCATAATTAGCCTACAGTAGGCCTAACTTAGACCAATTATCACTAGGCTAATTATTTATAGTGAGGCAGTCCATTGAAAGGTTAACCTAAAGGAAATCGCCATTCCTGTATATAATTTATACATCTGATATGGTAAATTTAACAAAATTAATGCAATGTTACACGAGGCCCAAGTGAGAAAGTATCTCAAAATTTAATCGTTCAGTACTTAGGGTATGTGCACAGGCCAGGTTTGAGGTGTATTATAACTGAATATTACCAGGGAGTTGTTCACAACTCCCTGATATTACTAGCCTACATGTACTACAGTAGTCAAGCCAAAATATTTAGTTTTGTACCTGCCTGAATTAACTTACCAAACAAGTACACGTTCGCACTGGCGTCTGCTCTTCTTGTAAGAGCCACTTGATCAATGTGCTCAACCTGGGTTTTCGACATTTTCTTGTTAGAAATGGTAAAATGTAACTTCAAAACCTAATTGAATAGAACGAATTCAATATCATACGTGAGAGAAGAAGTAATGGTAGCTATATCTGTATTTCCCTTTCCTTTTCAATGAGCATTGACCGCTTGTCGAAACCTGCACTCGCTTTTAAAAGATCGTAAACACAGTCTAGTCACTTCTTTGGGGCTCCAAAAATTAGCAAGTAGGTGTGTGACGTGTTCGCGACTTCCGTATCAATTATTCCTGGGACCGCTACCTGTGCAATGAGTAATACGTTCGATTGGTTGATGAAGTATTTAAGATATAAATATTAATAGCGTATTACATATTCAACAGTATTTGTAAACAAAGTGGGCAAAGGTCAACCGAGGTTAAACGTAGAATGGCAAAGGTACATATAATAACACTAACATAGACGTGGAGATTACATTCGCGCAATAGGCCTATACTAATATACATAATACTTTACTAACGTAGGCTTGGTGGTACGCATAAGGTGATCGTCTAGTTATTTGGTGAAAGTAGAATTCGGCATAGCCGCCAGAACTCAATTGAATAATTCACTGGATTGCTTTTAATAGCCTGTTACAGTCCCCAAATAACATGATGAATGTTATTCAAGCAGTTAAAGTGTACATATCGAAGATGATAGAGGACTCTGGGCCAGGGATGAAGGTCTTACTGATGGACCAAGAAACGGTAAGGCATCCTAACGAGTAACGGTATTGAATATTATGATTTATTAGTACCTTTATCGGTCCAAGTTTGCGTACACAAGCGGTACCAATTTCGCAACATCCCACTCCCCACCGAAAAAAAATATGAAGAGAAAATGAATAACCAGTAAAATGGAAAGTCGCGCCATGTAAATAGTGGAATGCATCATCTTATTTTCTCGGCAGCCCGGCGAATAAGAAAACGTATCATCTTATTTCCCCATACTGCTGTTGTTAGTGTTCCTGCTGCTGGACGATGGTGGAATCGCATGTAGGCCTAGAAAGTTGAATGTTCTGTGTCTGCTTATAAGCAAATAGTACAGATAGAATTGTTAACCTGTTATTTACACTTTGCTAATTAGTTGAGAGATGTGGTTATTTTGCAATGGCAGCTTTAGTTCCGAGATTCAATCTTCACTTTAATGTTTTAAATTATGGATGTCGTTGATCTTATATTCTCACACAAGCTATCAAGTGTTGTCTTGAATTATTGAATAGAACATTGTGGAAGTTTATTGAAGGACTATGTGTTATTCACCCTCTGGTTTCAAAGAATGTAATGTGAATAAACATAGTTGCTTTTCACTTCATCAACAAGTGTGGAAATAACATGTACTTTGTAATGGTTGATTATCTGCCAGATGAATAGTTGGGCATACATTGCTATTCACCAGGCTACTGGGCGAATAGCCGCAATGAAGAAAAAAAAAAAAAAAAAATGATGACTATTTCTAAAGTGAATTTTTTCTGTGGATGGTGCAATTAGTTACAAAAATAAATTGCCTTTAGTTCCCAGGACATACTGTCAATATATAACATGTATACATGTGCAGTACCATACAACCTAAACAGTAAAATATTCTTCATAATATTCTTTATGAACCTCTTTCTTGGATTTGAGAATGAAACAGTATAGCTGGCATGTCTCTGTATACATGTAACTGGTAATTATCTTATCAATTGAGAAACAAATGTTTTGTTGTAATACCATTGTTAACTTGTAAATACATGTAAAATGTGCAGTTTATAACATAACAATGACATCACCATATTACTTTATAATGGTAAGTAAAATTGTCCAACATATATACTCCACTACTGTACAGTACCTTACATTAATTAGTACAGTTATTCTACTTTATATCAGCTAATGTAATTTCAACTTTTTAGTTGAGAAATATTATAAATTCTTTGACAAACATTGCATCAATTGTTTGAGTAAATCTGATTGGTTCGATTCCTGTCTGAATTGCAGTAAAATAATTGGTTAGTATGTTTTCTTAATTTTTTTTTTTTATGTTTTCCAAATTTGCAGATCAGTTTTGTCAGCATGGTCTATGCACAGTCTGAAATACTCCAGAAAGAAGTGTACCTGTTTGAACTGATTGGAAATAGAAACAGAGAAACAATGAAGCACCTCAGAGCAATCTGTTTTTTGAGACCAACACCGGTGAGTATCTGCATATATGGTGTTTTTCTAACGGTTAACTTTGTATAGTGTGTTCTTCAGCAAGGCGTATCCCTGCAATGTGGATTTTTCAATTTTAAATACTAATTTGATCATATTTCTTTAATTTTACATAAGATGATCAAAACTTCTCGAAAAGTTGAAAACACATTTCTCATCTGTATTAAAATTGCAAGCTCATGCAGATAACATAGCAGTTCATTTAGCTTGATTACTCTATGTGAATATGGACAGTCTCAGTGCAATTAATGAAGAAAAAAAATCAGGTTTACTTCCTGGATTTGATTTTATGCTTTTATGAGTCTGTTTGGGTGACCATCATTTAAAAAGAAAAATATAAGAATGAATAAATCATAACTTTCTCTTCTAACATTTATTTGTTGAACCTGTTGTTGAGTTAGTTTGAGTATGTTTTGTCTTCTTTTTTAATAGGAAAACGTTGATCTTCTTAAACGAGAGTTAACCATTCCAAAATACGGAGTCTATTTCATTTGTAAGTTATCCCTTCATCTGACCATCCTTTGCCCTATTTTTTACCTTCTTGATTTTGCGGCTTCTTGATTGATCTCTTTTAAAGCATTGTAAAGACTTCCAATTTTCATATTGTTGCAATTTATTGCTTTTGTCATGTAAACGCCCATGGAAACAGCGGCCTATTTTGACAAATAAGAATTTGATAATTAGCAATATTATCTTTAATTATTTTTTTTAAGTTTGGTAATTTGGCAACACTTCTATACATATTTAGTGAGACGGTTTTTACCATTCTGTACAATCGTGGGTGTCTAGCTTCGTGCAGGTTTTTAAGGACCAAGGGGCATCATTGTATGATGATTTATTCCTAAAATGAACATTTTGTGCTCAATTACCATTCTGTTGCCAAATAGTGTCCTGTACATGTATACACAACATATCACCAAATTTTAAAAATGATCTTTGTCATACAACATGCTAAAGTGTTTTTTTTTTTTTTTTCACTTAAGGATGTGAAAATTTTGCAGCATTTTCTTCCTAAGCAATACATTTCAGCTTCCGGAATTCCCCTTTCACTTTGCAAAGTTTTGAGATTCTACATTATTGCTGCTGTAGTCAATCTGTTTTACAAAAACACAAGGAATTGTCCTTAAATACAGTAATTTGTAGCTTCTGAAGTCTGACTCTGGTCTGCTTAGGCCTACTGTTGATATTTGATTTCTCACATAGACTATCAGAGAAACAAGTAGTGTAGTTATCCTACCAGCATATATACTGTATCAGTGTCATGAGATCTTCACAGATACAGTACAGGTCTCTGAGATTGTCATTTTGACCTTACTAACACAGTCAACAGTTACTGTACACATGTATATGGATTAATACATTTAATTCTTTGTATCGATATAACACTCGAACAGTGAAAATGTGTCTGGTACACTGTATTATTATCATTTTTGTTGTACACCAGTAGGTAGAATACACAGTGGTAATATGAACGATGGGGTCTTCAATTTAGTAGAACTTTACATGTTAGGTTTAATATGTTGCCACTCTCCTTTTCTTTAGCTCGACTACTGTACCATCTTCACCCAATGAATATTTAACAAGAAATAATTGTTTATCTTTCAAAAAGTATTGTTAAAATTTGCGTTCAAGAGCTGTCTTCACAGTTTTGACAAACTGAAAATTAATGTACCCAGATTTGTCGACATTTCTAGTTTTCTGGAATATCAGAAATGGAATAGTGGTACTTGTACAATGAGGTGTAATACAGTGCCTTACAAGGAAAATACTGTACCATAACTGTGTGGATTTTAACTACCTTAACTACCTTAATCACACTTTAAGCAAACAACAGTCTGTACAGACTGTAGCAAGTTAACTTACTACATAGTAAGTTAACTTGCTACATGTGTACAGTCTTACCTGGTCCGTTCCTACTTACAGTACCTACTATTAATTTAATGGTATATGACAGTACTGTATGTACCAAATGTGACAACATGAACAGGTCCCTGCTAGTCATAGTACGGGCTTAACAAAATGCGTTTATACAGGTGTCGAAATTCAGGCTATTTTACCCTGTGGAATCCAGTGAAATTTTATGGTTCCCCAATAGAAAAATAATGCATTTGCATTATTCTGCCAGTACAGTATATATTAGTACAGAACATAAACACCTGATAATTTGGATGTTATTTGTCCATAAAAATTTGCATGATTTCCACACCCAGCATTAGCCCAGGTTAAACTGCTTACTGAACAACAAACATCATTGGGGTACTGTATTTCCATCAGCCTCTGAAATATTTGCTCAAATTCAGGGAAATGTCAATGGGAACTTGATTTTTAGCCAGTAGAGTTTTGTCTTAATCACTTGCATATTTTAGCAAACTGTGGCTAATATTTTGAAATTCTAGATATGTAATTCAATTTTTTTTTCTAAATATATGTACAGCCTGTATGAGTATCCCCAGTTATTGGTATTGCACTTGGCTATATGTGGTCTTCCACATTAACTGTGTATAATAGACTACATTTAGGGGCTCAGTAGTTCCTTTTCCCTTTTTTTCACCCAGATTTCAGTAACGTGATCAGCAAAAGTGAAATCAAAGGCTTGGCGGAAGCCGACGCTCAGGAAGTGGTGAGGGAAGTTCAGGTAAATTCATGAGTTCAATTGTTATACTGTAGCATGTACTGTATATTGTAACTAACTGAAAGATTATTTTAGAGATTAAAAACATCCAGGTCAAATCTATGATGAGACGGGGTACGGTTTTCATGGAGAGCTGGAATGTTCGTAGATCTAATGTGTTTTTTTTTACATGTTCATTAGTTTAGGTGAGCTGTAAAAGACAAAGTATATCTCTGCAGACTATAACAAACATTTACATTGATATGTGAAGGTAGAGTGTAATATAGTAAACACAAGGAGAATGTTAAATTGGGTAGATCTATTTCAAACTTTTGTTTGTATTAAATTTACGGAGTACAGTTACTCGGTTGATTGATATGTATTTTTCAGTTCATATTCTCCGTTTTCCTCCTATATAACCTCCTGGGGTTGCTTGTAGCTTCAGTTGAAGTAACTCCTGAGGCATTGTATCTATGCATTTCATTCTATACAAATTTACAGTAGACATGTAAACATGTGAAAAAAGGTTTGATTTGTAAAACTTTCCCTTTCAAAAGCTCTTTTTTTTTCGCAATATATTTTACAGGAATTTTACGGAGACTATCTTGCCATCAGTCCGCATTCATTTTCCTTAGGGATTCCAAACTGTTCCAGAGTAAGTAACGGAGAATATGGCAGAATGTGGGGGGGGGGACCAGGGAAGGCATGTATTATATCATTATATACCAAAATTACTGCTGAAAAGAGGATGTAGGGAATGTCCTCACCTAAAGTATTACTGAGGTTTACTCTCCATACCTAGTTTGAAAGAAGATTTATGTTTGCAACTAAACTTAAATTCCAACAAAAATTCAGAAGAGCGGGCCCGAATCCCCTCCCTGGATCCTGTTCCTGCGTATCCAGTATAAAAAATTTAATATGAAAATTTTTACTTACTATTTTGACTAACTCTACTTGCATTTAAAATTTTTCAAAAAGTATGGCTATTTAATAAAATTGATTATGACAAACTTCAAACGCAGTTGCATGTGTGGGAGTGGTGACTATAATTAGACTGGTCTTCAATCGGGGAGGCCTCACAGAGCTTTTCGATTTTGTCCCGCAACAAATGAAGCCTTCTCAGACCACCAGACAACCCTTGCAGCTTATCCGTATGTAGCAATGGCTCAAACAGTGTATGGCCCTGATTGTAGTATAGGATACATGGTTAGATTTCGACTGTTCAATATCGCAGCGGCCTTTCTGTTCTGTAGTAGGACAGAATGTAATTAAAATAAAATATTTGTCAGTATCTTTCATTTTATGTCAGAGGTCTTTGCTGCAAGGAAATAATGGCCTCAAGCTAAACGCTCTGTTTGAACTTTTAGCAGGATTTCAAAACTTCACATCATGGTAACTTACTGCATTGTCTCATCTGACATTAGTTTAGTTTTGTTTTGTTCGTTTGGCAAAGGAACTGCATAGTGCTTGTTTAATAGTGAGACTCTTCAAACTGAACCAAACCTCAGCTTCTGCTTAAATTATTACATTTTTCCCTTGTCTGTTTATAATTTTTTTTATGCAGCATTCCAACTGGAAGCCAGCTCTTCTTAGTAGGGCTTGTGAGGGGCTCACAGCAGTTCTCCTATCTCTTAAAAAATGTCCAATGATTCGTTACCAGAATTCCTCGGAAATGGCCAAGAAACTTGCCGAAACTATCAAGGTGGGACAGTTATAAGTTTTGTTGTTGGTTTATTAATTCTACACATGTATCTGAGTGACATACAGTGTAAAATTGCCCAAAAGTGTGCTAATATTGCTACTGATTATGTAGGCTTTGTATTTATTAGTAGCACATCAAAGTAATGATACTTAAATTACAAATTTGCAAATATGGAATTATTGCGGGTAAACTTACAAGGTGTTTTAAAGTGTCTGCATTTTTTCAAGTACATGGTGGAATAGGTATGTACACTATTTATCCTATATTTTCCTAAGAGCTATCATTCCTCTTACATCCACCCCAACCCCACCCCCACTCCCCTCCATTCTCGGTCAAGTCTGGACTCTATAGTTATCGCTCATTACAGCAGTCGTATATGTGTTCAAATTTTGCTGAGCTTAACTCAAGAATTGTTATTTATTACACTATTCACATAGTTTTAATAAATTTAATGGGTAAATAAATCACTCCAGCAGCTTTCTTTTCAAAAGATGTCTCACTACAGAGATAATTACACAAAGTTAGATGTAACTACTGTAGACGACCATCTTGCTGTTAAAACTATTGCTTCACTGTTTTCTTTTGTTTTTTTCACAAAATTCACTACAATAACCTCCTTTAATTATAGCTAAGAATGTTACTGCCATCATGTGTTGTTTTTGTTTAAAATTTCAAGATTTTTCATTTTTTTGTTTTGGTCTACAGCAAACAATAGCAAGAGATACCAGCTTGTTTGACTTTAGGAGGACGGATGTATCACCTCTGCTTCTAATCCTAGACAGAAGAAGTGATGCAGTTACACCACTCCTCAATCAGGTCAGCTATCTTTTGTCAAAGTTATTTATTTGATATCATTTTTCATCCTAAATCATTTCTAAAATTACACATAGATCAAGAACAGGTTTTGACAATTCATCAGTGTATTTTGCAGGCGTTCAATAAGAAAGATGTTAAGAGTTTAAAAAGTATAACAAGTGAATTCAGAATCGTATTGAACTTAAGAAGCAACGCATTTAGTAAAAGAAAGACACCCTAGAGGAATTTGAATGACACAGTGATATCATAGATTGGGCAAACACAAAATCTACCTTGTACAATCAGTGTGTGTAATAGATTAACACAGGTCTATCCTCATTGTTATCATTAAGTAACCCACCTGCAAAAACATGACTGGGAAGTAATTATGGAATGATGAATGAGCAAATCAAAATTAACTAGAAGGGGCTTTAAACCTGGGAACTCAGATAGAAGGTGCTTTGAACCTGGGACCACAGATAGAAGGGGCTTTGAACCTGGGACCTCAGATGTACAAGTCCTGTGTTCTACCAACTGCGCCATTTTCTGGCTTTACCTACCGGTTGGTTGTGATCCATTTATAACTAGTTCTTTGCTAGGGATGCTAATAAAGAAAGTTCTCCTTATTCTTAATAAAACTTTCCTTTGCATTTCCATAATTTGTTACAAGCACTAAATTTACTTTCTGATGACAGCTACAAATTTATGTAAATCACTTTTTAAGAGAACTTTGCAATTTTTCAGTATTCTTAACATATATATATAAACATTGTAGAGGCGATAGTTTCCTATTGTTTAACATGTCAATTTAATATTTCTAAATTAGAATATTTTTCTTTCTTTTGTAGTGGACATACCAAGCAATGGTTCATGAACTGCTAGGAATAAAGAACAACAGAATTGATCTGTCTAACGTACCTGGGATATCCAAGGAGCTGCAGGAAGTGGTCCTCTCATCTGAACAAGATGAATTCTATTCACAAGTAATTCCTCTGAAGTTGTTACTTATAAATAGAAAGGAAAAATAATAAACTTTATATGACTTCTGAAGATCACCAAACTTCCATCTTAAAAAATCCAATGTGTGAAATTCCCAACCACCTCTTGAAATCATTGTTCCTAATACTGAGTTATTGAAGCAATCAAAGTGATGTTAAATATGTGTGATATATGAAAAAGTCTTTTGAAATATTTGTCAAATAATAATATGAAATTTAATCCATTTAATTTCCATTGAAGTGTCTTTCAATGTTGATTTATTTCCTGCACAAGAATTCGAATAAATCTGGATTTTGTTATTTCGACCATAACTAGTACAGTGCTTAAAACTAAAATACTAAGTAAAAATTCACATATTCGACATTTTATTTTCAATTCTTTAATATTGAAGCATTCCCTTTTAGGGAGTTTTAGTTTACATGTTATAGTTTACAGTATATTATATTATATGTTATAGTTATATGCTGTAGTTATATGTTATTATTATATGTTATAGTTATATGTTATAGTTATATGTTATACTTATATGTTATACTTATATGTTATCTAGTTAAATGTTATATTTATAGTAGGTTTCAGTGACTACAATGATTACTACTAATATGAAAGTTAGGGGAAGACCACTTCTTGTTGAAAATGCTTTACTGTATATAGAACCAAACTGTGTCTATAATTTCTCCATCTCCCCACTCCCCACCCCCCCCCCCCTCCATGCCACCCCATTCGCTGGCATCTATAAATGCTAAATATTGCTTGTTTTCTCTCGTTTGTAGAATTTATACAATAATTTTGGCGAAATTGGAAGTAAAATCAAAGAACTGATGGATGAATTCCAGAAAAAGTCTCAAAGCAACAAGAAGATTGAATCCATCGCTGATATGAAAGTATGTCTGCTTTTTTGCAAATCAGTCACAACTTCTCTGTTCAACCTGCAAACACTGTGTATAACAGCGAAGACTTGTAGTAGAGACTTTTATATTGAGAGATCGTAAGATATTAAAATATTTGAAGTTAGTGTTTGCAGGTTATGCAATAAATGGTTGTTGGAATTTTTTATTACATTAATTTCAACATAACAAACAAACGTAGTTGGTACATTGACGTTAGTCTTCGTTTACCACAGTATGCGAGATTTTCTTTTCAATTTGACAATGTGTCTGGAAGAGTGAAAATATGGAGTCGCTCGTAGTCTAGGTTTTGCTGTTTATCTCAAACAAACTACGTTTCCAAAGAATGGTTTAGAAGAATTGTTAGCAACTTTAGGCCAGGACAGCTCAGTTGTTAGAGTACATGGGTTTGTTACTGGTTGAAATCACAGTGTAGGCCAATGTTTTCTGCAGTCAAAAGATTGCTTAAAAGAAGTATGAGCTCTAAGTTAGCTTTCTGTTCATGATTTGATTTACAGAAGGAAACCACTTGATCATGATATCATATGCAGTAGAATTTGCAAGTTGCAGTAAAAACTGTATTTGGCAGATTAAGCAGCATAATGGCTATAATTTGATGGCATGGAGAACGCTCTGTGGGTGAGCACGGGTAGATGTGTGGTAGATGCTACTAAACCTAAACCGCAATATCAACTTGTTCAGTCAACTTTGACATTTCATTTGTTAAACTTAGGATCATACAGTGGGTATCTGTGAAATGCCTAACTATTTGATTGAAGACAAAGAAATTGTATTTTCTTTTTCCTGTGACCTTTTTGTCTCTACAAACTTATCTACTCGTTTTTAGTCTTTTGTGGAGAACTACCCGCAATTTAAGAAGATGTCTGGGACGGTTGCGAAACATGTTACGGTCGTCGGAGAGTTGTCCAGAATCGTCAACATGTACAACCTCCTCGAAGTTTCCGAAGTTGAACAAGAGTTGGCCTGTCAGTCAGATCACAATGAAGCTTTGAAGGTAGGAAAAACTTCTGCAAAGTCAAACTCTAAAAATGAAAATTGGAATTGGTAGGGAGTGGGGTTGGGGGAGGTGTAGGTGTAGGGAGAACCTTGTTCAATATCTGAAAGTGGGAGATTTTTTGTGTAAGAGAAGAAAATATAGGGAGGGATTCATATCAATATTGTGATAAATATGTGGATAGCAATATCCTCCCTCTGATATTCCTGGAATTTTGTCAAGGTACATCTTGGCAATGACCTTCGCTTTCAGACTGCAACTTTTTTCGGCAGCAGATCACAAAGATGTCTCCGAGTTTGATAGGACTTTGACCGTTAAGTGTCCAAAGTCCAGAGATGATCAACCATGCTTTTTTTGGTGGTATTTCATTCACAGGTGCCTAGGATTAATTTAAGTGCTCACATCATTTGAAGCTGTTTTCAGGTTCAAGAAATTTTCCATTTCTCAGAAAATAGTGAAAAAAATGGAATGTTTCAGTGTCCAATACAAAAAATACTGCTATACATCTTTGCATTTTTGTGGCAATTTGCCCATCGTGTTTATCATTTTGGTTATCTGCGAAATCTGATGAAGTATACCTTATGTGGTTAATACAAGATGAGCTGTTTGACATGAATAAACTGCGATAAAAGCAATTTTGGGATATGGTATAGTATGTGACATAATTCTCTGTAGTTGACATACAGTTGTATTTTACTCTATGCCGAGCTAGGCTTCTCCTATCTGCAATAGCTTCTGTACTTGTTCCAATTTTCTGTCTGTGGACTCCTGTTTGAAAGTATCTCCTAAGTTTTGAATGATTTCATTTCCCCAAACAGAGAATCAAGGAACTCCTGGGTAAAGAGAAACTTCGTGCTCTCGATGCATGTAGATTAGTTGGGTTGTACGGCCTGAGGTACGAGAATCACAGTAACAGTAACTTTGTTGGCCTGATGGATGCCCTGAGGAGGAGAGGAGTCAATGAGGAGGATAGACAGGTGAGACAGAAATAAATATTCGGTAAAAAAAAGGCACTTTCCAAACTATATTGCTTGCAACCCCAAAATTGATCACCAACCCTTTTACTATCGGTTACGAGCCAGTGCGCAGAGAGGGGAAAAAAACAAAGAAAATTATCGTTAAACAATGTTACAGATGGAATCTTGTAAGTGGCGTCTCACAGAGATTAGTTTCTCAAGTTTTGATAAATATATATGCCGTTGTTGCGCAGTTTAACCATTGATCAAACAGGGAAGATATATTGGGTGATTTTTAGACCGTAGAAGTGTAAGTAGGCACTGGTTGCAACGTGCCTATGGAAATTGTAACATGGGTTGTCAAGGCAAAACTATGGGAAGTAGGCTGTAAAATATGAAATATGAAAAAAGAGACAAAATTTCTGAATAATACAGGTACCCAAACTGTAGTTTTCATTTTTTCACTTTAATTGACTGTACATAGTATGATTTTGTACATAATGGGAAGTACATACTGTAAAGTGCTTGAGAAGGTTTATACTTGTCTGTTTTTTTTATGATTTTGTGCTGTAATTGTCGATGTGTAGTATGAAAGCAGCATGAAAGCAACATGTTTCGATGGGTATTGGCAGTCTAGTCTTTAGTGTTAAATTGGAATGAAGGGTCAGATCTAGATAATCCAAGTTATACCTTATAGTTACGAAAAGAAATCAAAATAAAATAAAACAAAAACCTGTTAGCAAACTGTTTATCCACTAAAGAGACTGTGTAAGAGAATGTGTAAAAGTAAGTGGGCCTGACGTTTCAATCCTAGCAGGATCTTCTTCAGAGGCTGAATGACAAGTAACAGAAACTACAAGGGACAAAATACAAGCACAAAATACAGATAGGTTAATGAGCAGG